>PVJA010020609.1:0-36737 GCA_004027025.1 Myocastor coypus | reverse complement strand
CAGCATGTGGTGCCAGTGATCGAACTGTAGTCCCTGCGGTTGCCTAAGCTTCCCTAAGCTTGCCTAAGCAGGTGCTAGAGACTGCTGAGCTATCTTGCCCACCCCTCATATTTTCTTTAATTATAAATAATGTGAATAAAATGCTATTTGCCAGCTGGGCGTGGTGGCGCACGCCTGTAATCCCAGCACTCGGGAGGCTGAGGCAGGAGGATCGTGTGCGAGTTGGAGACCAGCCTGGGCTACAAAAGTGAGCTCAGGACCAGCCTCAACTGCATAGCCAGACCCTGTCTCAAAAAAGACCAAAAAAAAAAAAAAAAATGCTATTTGCTAGGATGAGTATCATAATAATTAGGAAATAGCCAAATTAATAAATGCAGATATTAAGGGTCATCACTGGTCACTAAATAATCAACACTTAATCTCAGAAGAATGGAAACTGGTCCCAGTTGATGAGTAAGGTTTGGCAAAAATGACTATTCCATCCATAAAATTGCCAAGACTTAAATGTGAATAAGCTACTAAGCTGCTGGTACTGGTACTTAAATCATTTCACCTTTACCTCACTCCAACCCAGTAGGGTGCATGAGTAGCGCTGCCTTTCATCCTTTAGAAGCATCCTGGGTGAAAGCCTTCCAGGGAGGCGGCTGAATTCTGTTAGTCGCCTATGTGCCAAGTTAGTGTCATGATCAGTTTGCACTTTATTGCCCAATGAACCGAACTCTTCTGACAACCCTTTGCCTCCTTAGCCACCAGGGGATTCTCCACAGGCTGCTGTCCAAATCCTGTTTAGGAAATATGCATGGCTTCTCAGATGACTCACTCCTACTTTTTTACACAGTTTTCTGCATCATGCAAAGTGGGACATGGAAATACGTGTGGTGACTGCCTCTGGGCTCTGATCTTCCAAAGAGGAAGACACCATCAAGTCTGCTACTTAGTGACATTGTAGAGGGCTTGACATGCAACTTCATATAGGTCCCTTATTTTAAATTTCTCTACAACTACTATGAAGACAACAGTATGCAATGCATTAATTATTGCAACTGTCCTACTACTCTATTTTGAAACTATCTCATTGTTCTTTCTCATTAAAATTAATAAAATTATAAGAAATAAAATAAAATAAATTTTTCTGTATGAAGGTATAGGAAAAAAATTTTTACAAGGGAGAAGGAATATTCACTCTTACCTTAAGTGTTTTGCACCTTATGATCATAAAAATGGTTTGGTGCTGAGCTGAAATGCCTCATATTTTCTTTAATTATGAAGGTGTGAATAAAATGCTATTTGCTATGATGTGCATCATAAGCATTTAGAAACAGCCAAACTAATAAATGCAGATATTAAGGGTCATCATTGTTCACTAAATAATCAATATTTAATCTTAGAAGGATGGAAATTGGTCCCAGTTTATGAGTAAGGTTTGATAAAAAGAACTACGCAATCCATAAAATTGTGGTAAAATATAAGCAGATTCCCACTGATGAATAATTTCCATCTCTTAGAATATGTATCCATTTTCTAAGGAAATTACACAAAGTATAAAAGCAAATCACATGCATTCTGTATTATTAACAAGGCATCCAGAATATATGACTTTCTGGTCAATATATGGTTTCTAATTGCAACAGAGAGAAAACTGTTGCCTGCTGTGAACATTTTGATTATCTAAGAGTAAATCACAAACTCAATAACTTGAGGAGAGACTGCTATGGCTTCCTGAAGGGCAGATACTATCCATCTGGCTCATCATGGAGATTGAGACCAGGAAGGCCATCTCCATAATCTCACAGACATAGTTTTTTCAAAGCTATAGCTCTGAAGCTTAATAGGTAAAAGTGAAACAACTAAGATCTCAAATAAAAGATGGAATGAAGGTAACAACTTGGCTCTTAACTTAGGAATATGCAATGAGTGAGTTACAGAAATATCAGCTCAACAAAAGAACATGTAAACAATGGAAGAGATTCCCAGAGGCCCAGTCTGCAGGTGAGAATTGAGGAGCAGAGCCGAGCCTGGAGCCTGTGACTCCCACACTGTCAGGATGTTTGGGAGCCACCAAACCAATATAGAGCACGACCAGCTGACTAAATGTCATATCAGGGCCCGGCAGAATGGCTCAGTGGTCTAAAGCCCCTGCTTGGGAAAGCTTGGGTGGCTTCAGGGACCGCGGTTCGATCCCGGGCACCACATGCTGTGCCAGCCCTGCCCTCAGGGCAGGCTGAGCTGGCCATAAAAATGAGTGAATAAACAAGCAAAGGTTGTGAAACAATAAATAAATAAATAATTCAAAAAAAAATGTCATATCATTTGCTTGCTTAGAAGGACAATGTGGAGTACCTATGTCATGAAAAAACATTACAGAAGTATACTTCCTGGTCCTTAACTTCTACAGGTAATGTGTTTTCTCTTCTTAAACCATATATACATAATTTGCGTAACTTCGCAATAATTTTCTTCCATTTTATATAAAAGACATCTATGTTTATCTCTGACAAATCAGATTATAGTGACTAGATTTCCCCTACAAAATGCTCTTAGGTGCCAATTGCAAGAAAGACTCTGGTGGAAGATAACAGAATGGCTCATCAAACATTTCATCTGCTTATTACATGTTTTGTTTTACAGGTCTTGCCTTAACTTGGACTAACCACCCAGCAGAAGAGTTTAACCACAAAGCATAAAAAGTAAAGCCAGATTAGTGAGCTGAGCTATAAAAGGTTCATGTCAACCAACAGCTTCTGACGTTGCCAGCTCTGCTGATAACTCACTACTGTTACGGAATATTGCTCTATGTATATGACAACTTTCTCTTAGTTCAATGAGAGGAAATATTTGTACCAATAGTGTTTAGAAAAGTTATCATGTCTGCATCTTGTACTGTGAACAACTACTATGAAGACAATATGCACTGTATCCATTATCGTGACTGTCTTAATAAGGTGTTTTGAAACTGTCTCAATGTTATTTCTTACTAAAAGTAATAAAAATAACTATTGGCAAAAAAAACAAAAAAACAAAAAAACATTTCATCTGTTTTTTCCACATTCATAACGCCGTTTATCCATGGCCTGGGGCAACAGCATTTTCTAGATCAAGAGGCTCTGGTGGAAGTGTTGTGTCCTTCCAGCCCGTGCTGCTGGTGAGCTGGAACTTTACCCTCACTTGGCTTTTCCATTGTAGCAAACACTCCAATGTGCTTCTCAGTGCTGAGCACCTCACCAGACTGTAATTGTAGACTAGAACTCACAGAAGTACATGATGTCAGCTGGCAAGATGGCTCAGCGGTCTAAAGTACCTGCTTAGGCAACCGCAGGGACCCCAATTTGTTCCCTGGCAACACATGCTATGCCAGCCCCACCACCAGGGCAGGCTGAGCTGGCCATAATAATAACAAAACAAAGAAATACGTGATGTCTGTGTTGACCTTTATCTGACACACAGTGCGACCAGGAGCAATTGTACTTTAGACCCGCTAAAATCTGAGGCTCTGTATTAGTATAGGCATAATATTTGTACCAGAACATCCTTTGCAATATCACCTCAGTTTTATGCTAGGAAGTGCAATATATCACTAAGTTGTTGGAAACAATAATCCAAGAAAGGTGCTTCTAGACACACCCTACAACTGAACATAAAGTTAGGACACAAATGTTATTTTTTAAAAAAATTATTGTTACAGTTATCTAATCCAACTGAAACTCAGCTATGTTTATTCATAAAAGGAAATTTAGTCCGAAGTTTTCGTTCCACTAACAAGGAGTGGTTCAATTTAATTTAAATTAATCTAAAGTGCTCTCTATATTTGTGGAAATAGTAGACATTGTCCAGCACAATAAATTGGAGACACCATTTATAATATCTATAAGAAAGCTGTCGCTGTCAGAACAAAGAAAAAGAACTGATTCTTCTAAATGGCATGCTTTATTTTGAACACCAGAAGACTTGTTATTATTTTGAAGTAATCTTGGATCCACAAAAAACTTGCTCAGTCAGGAAACAGTCTCTACTACAGTGTGTCTCATTGGAGCTATTATTCGCTAATAATTTTATCTGTTTCTCAATCACTCATTTCTCCTCCATGTGCATGGTTGGCAAAGGTAGTGGCCCCAGGTATACCTTAGACTAAACGCAAGCAAAATTAGAGGCTAGCCTCCTCTAACCTTACAGCACTGCTCTCAAACATGCGCTAAGAACAGGACAGCGGCCAGATACATTCTATTTATGTAGCATATGAGCTTAAGGCTCTCGGTAAGAAACACTGCCCCGCAAATGCCTGTGTCTATTTCTCTACATCCCCATCATTGATTCACTACGCTGATGGCCTCCTACATCTTTATTCTGTTTGGATTCCTAAAGGTGTTCAGTACTACGACCTCTGACTTGGTGGTTGGCTTTGTTCATTTATGTGTTTGTTGTTTGAAGTGGATTTGCTCTGATTTGCTTTGGTTTTAATTATCTTGGTCGCAACTTTCTGACGCCTGATAGGTCAGAAGATTCTTGTATGACAGTTAAGCAACTAAATACACAACCCCGTTCAGCCGCCATATCGTTGCGTAGCAAATCACAGGTTGCAGCACAGCAAGCACACACAGAAACAGCTGTATTTAAAACAAATAAACAAAAAAAACTACCAGAGGAGAAAAACCTCCAAAACCATGTTCTGTCTTCTATATATTAAAAAAAAAAAAAAAAAAAAAAGTGAAACATAAAGCCAAACACCACTTACCCTCCATGTAGCTTGGCTGGAGCTTTCATACTAGGAACATCACTGCAGTGTTAACCTGATAGAAAATATTCCCCAACCATCTACTAAGTGCTCGCCTAGGTCCGCAGCCGGCCTCCGAATCCTTGAAAGAGCAGCTCACCACCGCCATCTACTGTTTGTAAGAGTATTGAGAGCGGAGAAAAACGTTTATAAGAAATTAGTATTGAGGCCCGGCAGGATGGCTCAGTGGTCTAAAAAAGGGCAGCTTGGGCGGCTTCAGGGACCGCGGTTCGATCCCCAGCACCACATGCTGCACCAGCCCTGCCCTCAGGGCAGGCTGAGCCGGCCATAAAAATGTATAAACAAACAAAAGTTAAAAAAAAAAAAAAAAACTTTTGGGTCTCAGAATTTTTGAGAATGTATCAAAAGCACACATTACAGTGACTGTGTCCCAAGTACCAAATTTAGGTACTAGATATTTTTTTAAAAAATATATATTTTTCAGCCGGGCGTGGTGGCTCACGCCTGTAATCCCAGCACTTGGGAGGCTGAGGCAGGAGGATTGGTGCGAGTTCGAGACCAGCCTGGGCTACAAAAGTGAGCTCAAGGTCAGCCTCAACTGCATAGCAAGACCCTGTCTCAAAAAAAGACAAGAAAGAAAAAAAAAAAAAAATATATATATATATATATATATATATATATATATATATATATTTTTCATAGTTTCTAAGCGTTTCCTGTTGTAACTCTAAAGCTTCACAAGCAGCATGGGTGTGCATTCCCAAACAAAAAATTTGATCACTGACCGGAATATTGGACAAATAAGGACCAATCCTGGATTACCACTCAACACAGCTGATACCTCTTATGTAGCTAGCGCTCTAGTTTTCAAAACCATGATGCCATGTGATGTTGACAGCCGTTACTACTCTTCTATGCTTGAAGAATGAGAGGTGTGTAACAGTGAGCAAAAAACCTGTTCAAGGGTATGTATGCCCCTCCCTGGGTCAGAATGTTGCTGATTTTCAAGGTTTCCATGCCTTCCAGAATCTTCTCAGATAAATCCCCATTAGCCACCTTTGGCCCATGGGACTATGAACGAAGCAAGGATGAGAGGTTAATTGGATGGGAACTGCCCACCCCTGTGTAAGAGAGGCCTACACATCACATGCTAGAAAGGACCAAGAGGCTAAATTCAAACTCTACATTTACTTACCTACTTAGGAGATTTCAGTGAAGACACCAGTATTTTTTAAACTTCAATTTCCAAACATTAAGAAAAGTCATAATATCTACTATTTACTATTTTTTTTGTAAGAAATTTTATCTTTATTTTTTCATTATTTTTCTCATCCTGAAAAATTATTATAAAGGTGCTTTTCCCTTTTTTAAACTGGGTATACTATACACTTTCACATAAACAATGGTTTCAGGTTAAAATACTTAGAGAAAAAACTGCTGCAATACATTTAGGGATTTTTCTCTCAATCTAGAAGTGACTTACAATAATCAGTCTTTTTACCTTATTGCAGCTTCCTAATATTCCCTGTCATTTACCAAAAAAAAAAGTATTAAAAAAATTTATTGTCCTGAATTAAAAACACATTGGACTGAATGAAATTTACATGAACAGCAAGTTTCAGAGCTGTACATTTCTATAATATACACTTTGTAAAAGCAGCCACATGTTTATTTAAGCCACATTCACAGAATCAGGTCTCTCCTAGTCTGGCCTCCCTCAGTGAGTCACTTTATTTTTTTTTTTTTTCAATTCTTTTATTGTTTAAATTTAACAATGGTTATATTACATATTTTCATCATCGGATCAGTTTAGATTAATACATATAGGTATATAAGATTGATCAAACAACTAAACATTAACCTTTCTAAATCCACATTACTTTATTTATTTATTTAAACAGAACTTCGCTATGCAGTTCAGGCTGACCTTGTGCTCACTTTTGTAAGCCCTGAGCTGGTCTCAAACTCATTGAGATCATATTGTCACAAGCTTCCTGCACGCTGGGATTACAGGCGTGGGCCACCAGGTCCGGTTCCAGGGGCTGAGACAGTGCAGCATGAGGGGTCAGGGATCGAACTCATGTCCTTGTGCTTGCCAGGTAGATACTTATACTTACTTCTGAGCTACCTCCCTGGCCTCTAGGATTATTTCAAAAATAAGTGCTGATTCAGCCTGTTTGCTGGAGTGGCTGGTTACAGATAAATACGGGCTCTTATTATTGACAAATTATTGCTACAGGTAAAAGTAAATGAATAACACAGAAAGTGTACTTAGAACTACGTACATTTGATTCACATGTACCAGTATCATGAATATATTTATATACTGTATGCCCCCTTTAAAAAATGCATTCTTAGAATGAGGAGATACATTTAAACTTAATCCAGAAATTCTTTGCTGTCATTTCTCTGTTACAATTCTAGGATGTGTGATCGTTTCTTTGTAACTTAATGCTTTCTCCTACAGCCCTTTTATTACTTTTAAATACAATGTTATTTAATCATTCCAAACATGGAAGAATGAACAGACAGAAAATACATCAAGATTACTTAAAGAGTAGATTTTTATTACACAGTTTTCAGGGGATGTAACTGCACACCAATTTATTTCCTACAGTTTCTGGAAGAATAACTTAGCATCAATGCTAGGCCATATTATGTTACAATAGAAATGTTCACACCAGCATCTTTACTCATACAAATCTACTGTCATTATCTAATATTATAGATATAATATTCATATTATGGGATAAGACTGAGTTGCACAAAACTAAGATTTGCTGTATCAATTATCCACCAGAAATAAAACACATACAGGGGCTGGGGAGATATCTCAGTGGTCTAAGTGCTGGGAAAGATAGCTCAGCGGTCTAAGTGCCTGCCTGGCAAGTGCAAGTACCCAGCTTTGATCGCTGGTACTGCATGTCATGCCAGCCCTGAAACCCAGCACACTGTGCCCTTCTGGCTCCATAAGCTGGCATGATCGCCGGTGTGTGGCACACACCTGTAATCCCAGCACTCGGGAGGCTGAGGCAGGAGGATCGATGCCAGTTCGAGACCAGCTTGGGCTACAAAAGTGAGCTCAAGGCCAGCCTGAACTGCATAACGAGACCCTGTCTCAAAAAGACAAAAAAAAAAAAAAAGCTGGCATGATGGTCCTCACCTATAATCCCAGGGCTGGGGAGGTTGAGACAGGAGAATACTAGGAGTCTCAACTGCATAGTGAGACTCTGTATCCCATAGGTGATAGACAGACAGACAGACAGACAGACAGACAGACAGATAGATAGATAATAGATAATAGATAATAGATAGATGATAGATAAGATAGATAGATATAGAGAGATAGACAATAGATAGATAGATAGATAAATAGATAGAGATAGATACCGATATATAATAGCATTGGAGAATTTTTTCCCAATGTCTATGAGATTGCTTTGTACTTTATGAAAATCTCAGCTTTCAGCTTGTGAAAGGTTTAATTCTCCCATCGTATATCATTTATCCTTTGATTTTTCTTGCTTTAATGTGTTTTATCAGCATGCAGAGAGAATCATTTGAGCTTTATTTCTGATTGAAAATTACATCTCATAATAAAATTTACATTTAGAGGGTTACCATTGGAGAGTACGAATACATTATGACCTATGAGGTGAGTTTAACCATAAAGTTAGCAAAAGGAAAAAATTAAAAAAAAAAAAAAAAAAGGCCTAGGGAGCAGATGTACTTAAAAGAATTTACGTTAAGGAAAAATAATTTGCAATTAAAGTGAAATTTAATGAGTAAGATCTGCGACATTTTCGGCTGCATTTCTATAGTGTCCAAAAATAACCATTTAGTGTATTAGAGAACATTACACTCAGTATCACAAATGGTGTGTGAGAGAGAAAACACCGGGACTCAGCGCTGGTGGTGGTGAGCTCGCTGTCTGTTATTGGCTACTGTTTATTAGCAGTTTCATATGAGCACATCGTTGCAGCTTGGAGGTGGTGGAGTCGGTGCCGGTGAAAAGAGCGGTAGAGGTTGCGTCTGTTCAGCCGCTGCTTAAATCAGATGAGGCAGCATAAAGCCTGGCAGAATGGGCTGTCAAGTCCCATGTAAAAGGACAGTGCGGGCTTGGGGTCTCAGAGCTTGCTGCGCCCAGTAAAAGCCTGTGGCGCCCTTCGTGTTGCAGCCAGAGTACCTGCAGCCATGCAGTGCTCCGGTCCTTCTTGGCCCCAAGTCATAGAGGGGAGAATGAGCATGTCTTTGTGATAACCCGTCAACCTACCATGTTCAGAAGACCAGAGAGGTCGTCCTGCCGAGATAAGAAAAACCAGCCCTTCATTATCAAGAGCCTTCTGAATGCTGGTGGAAAATTGAAAATGAGAGGTAGAAAACTACATTGTTAAACAAAATGGCTGAATGAATTTTTAAAAGTCAGCCTCAGGGGGCTGGGGAAATAGCTCAGTAGAATAAGCACTTGCCTGGCAAGTGCAAGGCCTGGGTTCAATCCCTAGTCCTGAAAAACCAAAAACAAAAAAGTCAGCCTCAGGGAAATACTAGCTGGTTTTGTGCTCTCAATCTCGTGCCAAAAGAACAGGTCCTAATCATAATTTGGGAGCATGAAAAGAGGAGTCCAGGCCAGTTGCCTAATTCTGCAAGCTCAGTGACCAGCAGAATGAAGAAGAAGCCTAGCAGAACTGGGACAGTGAGCAAGCACTCCGTGCCCAGCGTGCCAAATTCAACGTGAGCGCCGTGCCAGCCCCGCTCCCTGGGCACGCTGAGACCCCATTGAGACTGGGCATGGTGGCGTGTGCCTGTAATCCTGGTACTTGGGAGGCTGAAAACAGGAGGATCACTATGAGTCGGATCTGTGTGGTGGGACCCTGTAAACCCTGGACTAAATACATTCTTTTAAAGAAAAATTTTCAACAGTGAGAAGCCATACAGGGAAAAATATTTAAAGAATAAGTCTATACAAAGACCCATGTTCTCCATTTCCTTGTAAGAGTGACAAACATATTCTCAAGGGTATTGCTTGGATAGCGCTGATGCAGCCTCATGAAAAGAAAATAGGATTTAAAAATCTAACATTATATATACATTTTTGTAGAACCACTTGTCGTCCCCCAGTAACGAAGAAACCATTTTTATCTCTCAAATGCTTTATCATACAAGACGACATTAGCTCAATATTCAGAGCTGTACTACAAAAGGGGGCAATGTTTTCTGCTGTTATACAGTTATCTCTTCTGTTGTTTGCTGTTGTGTACACCTCACACACACATCTATACAGACACACAAACACACACATATCTTCATTGTTTTGATTATCTCAGATGCGAGCGTTGCTTCATGTCCCCCCGCCACAATAGACTAAAAATACGTGACAAAATTACATCAGAAATTGCGCCAGAAAAAAATCAAAGTTAAATTTTAAAACTTGAATCAAGTTAATTTTTAAAACATCTTTTAAAGTTAGTGTGAAAGTGAAACTGTTCAAAACAAAATACACTCTTACGTTTTAGTTCTTTTCAGCACATTTCTAAAAGACTAAATTTTCTCCCCAGCTGATATAATTCAATTGAAGTAGCTCAGTCTGGGCTGGTGAGATAGCTCAACAGTCCAAGCAGCTGTCTGGCAAGTGCAACGACCTGAGTTCAATCCCCTGAAATGCATGTTTGTGTGGGCCCTGAATGAAACTTGGTCACACCATGCACGCCCCGAAACTGACTCTGGTGGCACACGCCTATAATTCTATCATTGAGGAGGCTGAGACAAGAAGATCACTATGAGTTTCAGCTGCCTAGCAAGACCCTGTACCAAATAAATAAATAAATAAATAATAAATTAATTTTTTTTAAAAAAGTAGAAGCACTCTGGTGTATTCACTTAGCATTTTTGTGCAATTGCTAAAACATTATATAAAGAGAGATGCACTTTACATTTCTATTAGCAGGGTACCAGGACTCGGCTTTTCTATGTGACCTTTGTCATTATTTGTATTTTTAATTATTATATCCCAAATAATAAAAAATAGGAAAAACCTTAAGGATTAATGATTTTGGATAGATTTCATGTAATTTATATTAATTTCTCTAGCTTTTTTAGTAAATGATTTATTTAAATCTTCTCATTTGTTAATCTTTTTTTTCTTAATTGAAGTCTAAGTTCTTTGTGTGTTTTGGGTGGCTTTCAGACCTATCTTCTGCAGACGTTGTTTCCTGGATTAAACACCGACTTTCTGTTGAGAGCAGCTGAAGCTAGAAACTGAACCTATGTGGGAGTGCAATTTGAGGGCTCAGTGCCTGAAGCAGTCAAGCTACCTCAGTCCGGAGGAAAGTATTCTGCCTGGACAATTTCAGTCATTAGTTACTAGGCAACTTCATAGCTGGTGGTGCCGACCTCACAAGAGCATACATCAGTGCCCCTGCTGCTGCTCTTTGGGGCTTCTGCTCATCAGGCCAACCGGCCTCTGCCTATACCCAGCTCTCCTCTCCTGTCTACCTCAGCCTCCTTCCTGCTGCCATTTCTCCCCAGCTACACTGGGAGACCGGGGAGTCTCTCCACATTTCTTTGTCGTATTAGTATCTTCAAAGTTCAATGTTTCTGCATACTGATGAGGCATAAATTAATGATTTTTAATTTTTATGAATAGTGCTTTGGCCTAACAGCTAAGAAATAGTTAGCTTAGGTAAGACTTCAAGTGTCGCTATTTTAGCTCTTACACGTGGTGACTACTTTTAGTAGATTCTTTTAGGTCTTCCAGTGAAGGTGCACAGTTGCACACACATAGGATGTGTACACTTATTTAAACAGCTCTTTTGCTAATCTCTGAAACTTTGTAGTCCCTAATTTTATAAATGAAGGCAACCAAGAAGCATTATCATTCCCTATTAAATTATCATAGTAGACAATGGCAATATTTTTATAACAAAAAGGAACAGCATGTTATCATTATTATTTACATATATTAACATTGTATGAGGGTCCGGGAAGATAGCTCAGTAGAATAAGTGCTTGCCTGGCAAGGGCCTAAGTTTGATCCCTGGTCCCACAAAAAAAAAAAAAAAAAAAAAAAAAAAAAAAAAAAAAAAAAAAAAAAAAAAAAAAAAAAAAAAATTGTTATGAGTAAAGCTTATTCAATGTGCTAGTAAAGATATATGTCAAACATTTCATTAAAAATCTTGAAAGTTATGTGTTCAGAAATGTGTTCCTTTGTAATTCTACGTGATTTACATCATGAATGAATTTAAAGCATTTTTTTTTAATGGGGCCCATGTTCTGTAAAAAGGACGACAGTAAATATGAATGCTTTATAGTTTTTATATATTTATATGTGTATACTTTATGTAGAGGTCTTTTTAAAGATGTCTTTTAGCATTTTCTATATAGAAACATCTAACTTTCCTGAACAATCAGCACTGCTCTATATAGAAATTGTGAAGGATTTTGGCAAAGACTTAGATTTTTAGCCGGGCGTGGTGGCACACGCCTGTAATCCCAGCACTCGGGAGGCTGAGGCAGGAGGATCGCTGTGAGTTCGAGACCAGCCTGGGCTACAAAAGTGAGCTCAAGGCCAGCCTGAACTGCATAGTGAGACCCTGTCTCAAAAAAAAAAAAAAAGACTTAGATTTTTTTGTTGTCACTCAGGAGTGCCAAGTTTTCTTAGTATCATGAAACACAATTTCCTTATTTTTTTAAACACAACTTCTTTAAGTCAAGTATCTTTCTGAGGGATGAGTCAGTTGGTATGTGTTCTGATTTTATGATGTTCTTTTGTCTCTGCAGAATATCTTTTTCTACCTCTTCCTCCCATTGTGTCTTTACCTTAACTGTTCTGAGTTGCATGTTTTGTTTTGTTTCCCCTCTTGCTACTCCATAAGTTTCTGTTTCCAACCCTATCACTCCTGAGCATTCCTCTCTCTCTGCTCCCTGTAGTCAGGGCTTTGTTCCATAGGCACTTGGGTGATGTATTTGTGTTCCACCATTCATAAGTACCAGTCCCTTTTAAGTGATGTGGATTGCTGCTACTTTTCTGTAACAGTTGGGTTTTATTGGTTTTGTGTAAATTTTACTTTCTTTTATTTTTCATCTTCTAGTGAATCTTTCCACATAGGGCATGGTTATTTTTATTTCCTTGCATTCTTTTTAAATCAGAAAGAAGGGTTATCACTAAGAAGTCAACCAATAAAGAGTGCTGGAGGGGCTGTGCAGAGAAAGGAACGCGTCTCCATTGTTGGCAGAAGTGTAGACTTGTACAACCACTAGGGAAATCAGTGTGGACATTTCTCAAAAAACTGTGACTGGAGGTCTCATTCAACCCCACAAGTCCCCTCTGGGTGCTTTTCCAAATGAACTGAAAACATTGTACTGCAACGATATTATGTACACTCATGCCCAATTTGTCACATGAAAAGCTTGGAAACAACCCAAATACCTTTCAACTAAGGAATGGAAAAAAAAATAGAAGTGGTATTTTTACAGAATGGAGTATTACTCAACTATAAAAATGATACATTTGAGGCTTTTATCAGTAAATGGATGCAACCAGAGACCATACTCATAATTCAAATAAACCAGATCCACATGTACAAACATTGTATTGTCTCATTAGTGTAAGATCCTGAAAGAATAAATAAAATCTGAAAGGTACAACAGATACTGTCAAAGAAGATGAATCTGTTCAGAGGGAAGGAACAACTGGGATGAGGAAAAGGACAATAGAGGGAGGGAGAGGGAGATATATACTGATGTACATACATAGGATGGCTTGGATAAATCTACTGTGAATTTCTGCAAGTCTACAGAGGGGAGCAGTTGGTTCTTTTGTTCTTCTCCTTTTTAATTTCTTATACTTTAAAAAAAAAAAAACCAACTTCACATGCTTATATTTGGTAGTCTGAGCAACTGATCTGAGGACAACAATATGCAGTACAGCAACCATTGTTCAATTTCTATTGTTTGGTTTGAAAACTATCATTTCTAATTTTGTTTTTTGTTTTGTTTTGTCTTTACTATTTCTCTTCTCTTCAGATAATAATAAGAGAAAAACTTATGAAAGATTAAATATCTCCATATGTATGACAAAAAATTCATTTTCTGTATCTTCATAGCAACAGATTTTCTTTCATTTTTTTAATGTATTTGATACAGGGTTCACTACACAGCTCACACTCAGTGGTCCTCCTGTTTTCAGCCTATCTGGCACTGGGATTACAGGCATGTGCCACCATGCCTGGACTCAGTGGCTGGCTCAGTTTGCTCCGGGGCAGGGCAGGCACGGCATGTAGTGCCAGGTGCCAAACCCAGTCCCTACGCTTGCCTAAGTAGGCACTTAGCCCACTGAGCTATCTCACTGGCCTTATAACATACTTTTTCTATTATACTGACATTCTCTATTTCAAGATTCTTTAGAGATTGAATATTAATATTGCTCCAGGAGAATATCATGAAAATGCCATCTATCTAAAGATAGTATGCAAATAAGCACACCCAATTTATGGTATTTGGAGGAAATGTTATAAAGATATTAAGATAACATTATTTTTGTCACAAAAGATTTTAGCTCTTTATAATCTTTGAAGCAAATCCAAAATGCACATGAAGCCAAAGAACAAATAAAATTAAAGATAGGATGTACACTGTGTATACCTCTTCTCTCATTGCTGGCACAAATACCCAACACCCAAAACGAAGGAAGGAAAGGTTTATTTAGCTTACAGTTACTGGAGGTTTCAATCCATATTTGGCTGGCCCAAGGCTGAGTAGAACAGGGCAGAGGGCATCCAGTTCATGGTGGCAGGACAGCAACAAAATGGGGACAGAAGCAATCAACCAACCAGGGCAAAAGAGAGAGTCTGCCTCTCTGTCTCTCTTTATGTTACATTCAGGCTCTCTGCCTCAGCCTCTCCACCTCAGGCCACACCCATAAGCCCATCAGTACTAAAACACACAACCCCAGTGGATCATGAGTCAAGTCTCAAACTCGAGAAGTCCTCACCCCATGATTGCAAGAGGCTTTGGGGGGACAACTAGTCCCCACAAGAGAGATGTAAAATACCTCCCATTTGGTCATCAGCAATCTTTCTGGTGTAATGGATTGAGTTTATATTAAAGAATGGCTTCTTGCTATGATGAATCTGTTTTTTTTTTTTTTTTTTTTTTTTTTTTTTTTTTTTTTTTTTTTTTTTTTGTCTTTTTGAGACAGGGTCTCGCTATGCAGTTGAGGCTGGTCCTGAGCTCACTTTTGTAGCCCAGGCTGGTCTCGAACTCGCACCAATCCTCCTGCCTCAGCCTCCCGAGTGCTAGGATTACAGGCATGCGCCACCATGCCCGGCTAATGATGAATCTGTTTTTCAAGCAAGAAAAGGAAGTCTTGAGAAGTTTACGAAACTACATGTGGTACATAGTTTACCATGTCAGAAAGCTGAGATTTCTAGCTAGTTACAAGTCTCCTCACACTCCGTAAGACTTTTGGGCCTTAAATGACACACAAAGAGAAACTTCCAAATCTTTGATGTGTAACATAGTGTCTTGCGTAGTACTTATGACCACATACTCTCCACAATGTGCTCTTGCCCCCGAAGTAGATTTTCTGTTCTTCTCTAAAGAAGTGGTGTAGCTTGCTTCCTATGGTGTGCCTCACAGGTGGCCCAGTGAAGAAAAGCCATGTTCTGTTGGCCTGCTTTGTATTTCACAGAGTACTCAGTTTTCCTTGATACTCTGCACTAGGTGGGCTAGCTGTGTCCTTAGCTGTGCTTTTACATTCACCTTCAAGTGTACTTTAATTTTCAAGTAATAGGGCCGGCGATATAGCTCAGCTGATTTAGTGCTTGTTTAGAGGAAGCGCAGGGGTCAGGGTTCAGTTCCTGGCCCCTTCTGCTGTGCCGGCCCCACTCTAGAATGTGCTGAGCCAGCAATGGAGTCTGGGCTGGGCTGGTGGCGCACGTCTGTAATCCCAGCACTTGGGAGGCACAAAGGAGAGGATCACTATGAGTCAGTAGTGAGACCCTTAATAAAAAAAATTTCAAGTAAAAAGTCTGGTTCTGAACCTGCCTGTCCTGTACGAATGTTGCCTTGTTGGCTTTCCCACCATGTCCTTAGGTAACTCATAATTTTTCAAGAATAAAATATAGATAGCAGTGTATATTTTAGAAGATTTCTTCCAATGATTATACGTATCAATGTGTGTAAAAGCGGAGCAGCTCACACGGTAATAGCAAGTACTAGATGAAGCCATCCATGTAGTTATTTATTTATTCACCATTCAGCAGGGATTAATAAGGATAATAATACAGGATCTGATTTGTCCCTGGATATTGTCATTAAGCATGGTTATACAATGACAACCAACCATCTCAAAATAAAAGCAGACCATACCAAAAAGGACTGAAGCTGCTCTTGTTCTATGTCTTCTAGCAGATGGCAAAGGATGCTTAGGTTTCTAGGGGGCTTGCAGGTTAGGTCAATGGTTTAAGCACCTACATGGGCAATCCCAGTCAGGCACAAGGGATGGCAGTTCAGTCCCCAGACTCACCATTAAGGCAGCCTGAGCCAGCCAAAAAAAAAAATCCTTCTCCAGCCTCTGACCCACACTGTGTCCCTCTGAGCGCTAGGCTGCCACTGCTTCATACTGCAATTCTAACGGAGTGAAGAGTACCAGAAGTGCCACGGACAGATTGAAAACATGTCTCTCCAGAAGTCGACTGTGTCCATCTGTCACTGGGTGTAGTCTAGGGACTCAGGACTCTGTCCAGGGCTGGAGGGAAAGGCAGCCTCAGAGTATACCCTGCAGCAAGAGAGCCACAACATCTAAACACCCTCCAGGCCTGACCCGTAAATCAGCACAGCTATTGGGTTTTCTTACATTTTTAGTCTGTTGAAGAAAAGACATTACAAAACAGATAAAAAGCAAAACATGAAAAATCATATTTTGGGATGTACTCATAGTGAAATATGTGATTCTTATTATAAAATAATGCAGTACTATTGTGGATTTAATATAGCAAACTTCATACTGCATTTTCTAAGTTCATTTACTGAGAAAGTACAAAGATAAATATCACCATCATACCTTTATTATTTCCCTTTTTATTCCTCAGCATACATCTAATTAAACTAGTTTAAACAAAACAAGCTTTTTTAAAAAGACAAGTTATTTAAACTCCATGTCCAACTTACACATGGTGTTCATTGTTTAAGTTATTCCACTGATAAATAAGTATATGGAATATCAAGAATATTTCTGATACTTTGGCTTTGTGATTTTGAAAAGGTACGCTGTGAATTTTATAAGCCACTCATTCAAATAGGATGATTTTTGTTTACTAAAAACTATGAATAACGCTTTACACAATACTGATATGATCTTAGTTTCTTTTTAGAACTAAATCCTTAAAAAATTCTAATACTCTCATGCCAGTTCAATGCAGTTGACATGATTATTTTCAAATGAAGCCATGGTGATAGCACTATATTGATTATCCATTCCTTTTAAGCCACAAAAATATTCAATGGGAGAATTTCTCTTACTGGTTGTAATATAGACATTTTCATCAATACACAAAAACAAGAGTTCTGTGTGTGTGTGTGTGTGTGTGTGTGTGTGTGTGTGTATTTTAGGGAAGGGTTCACACGGCATTCAGGGTCTCACTACTAGACTAGATTTGTAGTGATCTGCCTGTCTATAGCCTCCTAAGAACTGGGATTTTAGGCCCATGCTACCATACCCAGTCTCATTTGTGTCTCAGAATGCCCTGGGTACAGGGTCTGGCACCTACAGGCCCAGGGATCAACACCCCCCTTTAATTCTCTGAGCTCTTTGGCCAACCCACAAAAATAAGTGTTCTTATTGACGCAAAACAGTTTCTATTCAGATCACTGATTTCTTTGCGTACATCTAATTAAACTAGTTAAACAAAACAAATGTATTTTTTAAAAAAGGCAAGTTATTTGTGCTCTATTGCCAACAGTAATCTTACAAATGATGTTTATTATTTAAGTCATTATACTGATAGGTATATGAACTTCTCAGATAATTGTTTAAAGCATTTATTAACCAAATACTAATTTATTTGTCTACGTTAAAAAGAATGGTTGATAGCAAATAATAACCAGTCTTTTCCTGAAGACCTCAGAATCTAATTAGGGAAACAATATTGTTAATAATAGTGTTCTTGGGTAAAAGAAAGCAATAAAAAATTAAGCAAAAATCAAACAATATGTCTAATAATCTGTATCTCAAATCATTGTGCTATATGACTAGGGAAAAAGAAAAAGAATATGTATAAGACTATTTCTGAAATAGTTCATGTAATGTTCATTAAATTGTTCATTAAAATGGTCATGAAAATAGAAACTATGCTAAGAACAAACATTAAGATACCATTCTGGGGCTGGGGAGATAGCTCCGAGGCACAAGTGCCTGCTGGGCAAGTGCAAGGTCGTGAGTTCAAACCCTGGTCCCACAAAAAAAAAAAAAAAAAAAAAAGGATACCATTCTTGGGGGAAAAAAAAAAAAAGATACCATTCTGGGAGATCTTTTGGGTTAGCTCAGTGGTTTAAGTGCTTGCGCTGGCAAGCCCAGCCAGGCATAGGGAGGGCAGTTCGATTCCCCAGACCCAGCCTTAAGGCAGGCTGAGCCACCAAAGAAACAACAACAGCAACAACAACAACAACAAAAACCCTTCTCAACCTTAAAAAAAAAAAAAAAAAAAAAAGGACACCATTCTACAGGTATCAGAATGTCCAAAATTGAAAAAGGAATGACCATACGGATCCTCAGGCAATGCAGGAAGCGCAGTGATGTGCAGTGGATAAGAATGTAAAATGTCACAGCTGTTTTAAAGATAATTAGGACCTTTCTTACAAAGCCAGACGGACTTCCTGGTTCTCACTGTGATGTATTAGGGGCTTGTTAGTCAGCAACTCCATGCTTACATGACAAGAACAACCTAAATAAGTAGAAAACAATGATTTTTCTTGAAATCATGGACAGCAGAAGTCAGAGGTCAAAACCTCACCCCCAGATTGGAGAGAGGGGAATATGGAGTCAGTCACCACAGAGAGCAAATGCCCGCAGCAACAACCCAGGTGCCCATAATCCAAAGAGCAATTGATAGCCGGGCATGGTGGCTCACGCCTGTAATCCCAGCACTCGGGAGGCTGAGGCAGGACGATTGGTGCAAGTTCGAGACCAGCCTGGGCTACAAAAGTGAGCTCAAGGCCAGCCTCAACTGCATAGCAAGACCCTGTCTCAAAAAAAAAAAAAAAGAGCACTTGAAGATGATTCTGAAGCCTTGCCAGAGCCCAGGGCCTATTGGTAGATACAAGAGCTCCCTGGTCAGACTTTCAAGCAAAAATCTGCAGAAGGCCAGAAAGTGTTCTCATACTGGAAAACCAAGAATGTCTCCTACTAGAGATGGAGAGTAAATTACCCAACCTGCAATATAACCAGCACATTCTCCAGAGCTAAAACGTGCTTTTTTTAGGGCAAAAGGCTTTGCCAGAGTTCATTTTGGCCTGTGGGAACACCGGGCATCTAACACTAGACCATGTCAACCTTTCTGTGTTCCCTGAGAAACTCAGTAACACTTCTGAAAGTCTCCATCCGGGACACTCCCTGTAGAAGTACAGGGATTTAACCATCAGGCTGTGGAAATAGCTCTCTTTCTCCACTCTCTCTACTACATCAATAATGCTCTAGACAAAGCACTGGAACGCAGTATAAAGGGCCACATGCCTTGGGGTCTAGTTTAGGGAGAATTCCCAGAGAGAACCACAAGAAACAGGGCAGACAAAAGTGACAGCAGTGAGTTTGAACCTCCTGGCAACTCTAGATAGCACAAGTATAGATAAACCATAATTCCTGCCAGATTAGCATAAATCTCACAACTAAAGGCTTATCTACTGTAGAACATAGTTCTACTTGTTCTACTGCTTGAACGTATTTTTGAGCCAAAAACTTGAACTACCTCAAATAGATATTAGCAGTTGAATGAATTTTAAAACTCATTAAGATCATAGGATGAAATAATACTTACTGATATAAGTGGACTAAACAGTACATATCGTTCTAAAATATACATTACATTCACTGAGGAAAGGTAGCTAACAAGGACAGGTACTTGGTGCTACTCCCAAAACAGTTCTAGAAAATAAAAGCAAATGTAGGGGCCAAATGCATTTACTGTTTTTTCTCTCCTCAGGATGAGTTGCAAGGATAGGTAAGGACAAAAAAAAAAGGCTTTTAAAGAGGTAGGAGAAAAATTTTAGTAGTAAAGGACAGGTTCCATTTTTTAATTATAATGCTGCTAGGCGTATGGATTTCTAAATTTATCCAACTGCACTCTCCAACTTTAGGAAGTTGGTTCTGGGTATCAGTTTGATATCAGTGAAAACGAAAGATCAGTTACTTGCCTGATAGAGAGTCATTTCCATAAAAGGAGTCATAGAAACATATTTCCGGTATAATTTCATATTGACACATGCATACAGGTTTAAAATGACAGTGCTCAGCATGCATACGATTCCCTGTATAGATTTTATATTAGCAAGTATGTCTGCTAAAACAACTGGGACCCCCTCATAATGCTTTATCCTGTAGTTAGGAGGTCATTTGTTAAAACCAGTCAGATACACTTCTAGTTTTATTCATTAATCTATTTCCTTAATGAATCATTTTGACGTGATTTGTTATCCAGGAAAGCTGCATTCTGCAAAATAGAAACTTTGATAAACTTTCATTCAATTTCCTTTTCTCCCTGACCTTTTGCTAAACACCAGCAGATCTTCCCAGGACAATATTTCTTCCTGTAACCTAAGAAACGCATTCATGTGGGAAGTGTTTTTGCCCTTTGTCAGACCTTACCTATTCCTGCAGTTTCATTTCATTATTACTTAAGATAGATATGTCTTTCTTATGTAGATACTGAGAATCTCTTCAAGGGAAGAACTGGTAATTCCCACAATCAATTGTCAAGACTACTTTGCTCCCAGCTCTGTAATCCTAAACTCACCTGGCATTTATCTTCTCCCTGATATTTCTGGATGTTAGCTCAATCCACACTCTCAGATAGACCTTTTAGTTGCTTGCAATAAAATATTCTGGAGTAATTGAAAGAATATCAATTTCCATGAAGCAAAACAAACAGATAATCAAGACTTTTAAAAATTTACCTGTAGGTCTGGGAAGATAGCTCAGTAGAATAAGCTCTTGCCTGGTAAGTGCAAGGTCCTGAGTTCAATACCTGGAACTGAAAAAAAAAAAAGTTTATCCATAAATATCTGGACAGATAGGTGTATAAGAACAATAGGTATACCAAAATAAAATTCCTTAAGGCATCCATAGCCAAACAAATAAATATCTAGACTACTAAACTCCATTGGTACTTTTCAAAGTGCTTGGGTCAAGATATTATTGAGCTTACTATGATGTTTATTCAAGAGAGGTCTTGTATAAGTGAAGTTGTGGTCTAAACATTGAATAAATTGATGGGACATAAAAATAAGCAATAATAAATTTGAGTCCAAATGGGATGGGGAGATAGCTCAGTATAATAAGCACTTGCCTGACAAATGCAAGGACCTGAGTTCAACCCCTGATTATGGAAGAAAAAAAAAAAAAGTAGAATTCTGGCAAATGTTAGTAACCAGAAGAGATAAATAAAACTGGAGTGTGATTAGGGAAAAAAACATTGAACTTGGGCAACATTTGGTGTTTCAATCAAATCATTGGGTAAAATGACATAGGAAGTAATACCCATTGGGGCCAGCAAGATGGTTCACAGGTCTAAGGCACCTGCTTAGAAAAGCTTAGGCAACTGCAGTGACCATGATTCAATTCCTGGCACCACATGCTGTGCCAGCTCCACACCCAGGGCAGGCTGAGCTGGCCAAGAAAGAAAGAAAGAAAGAAAGTAATACCCATTAAATTTTGGAAGCTCAAAAGATTAGAAGTATTTAATGTAATCATTGAGAAAATGCTGCAAAGCTTTGAGGACGGAAAGTTTGAAGCTCCTGATTTCACACACTTGCTAAGGGGTGTTTTATTCGCAGTTGTCACTAAAGGAATGCATAATGCTGAAAGTCATACTTGTGCTCTCGGAATATCATTGCAAGGAAATGAAGATGCTGTCAATAAATGACTAAAAAAAAAAGAGAGAAAGAGAATAGGAAACCAGAAGGCAGATGCTTGGAGATGAGGAAGAAGATTATGAGATGGGAGACGAAAATGAGTGAAAGGAAAAGGAGAAAGTTAAAGAGATTTAAAATGATCAAGATGGGCTGGTGAGATAGCTCAGTGGACTAAGCACCTGCTTTGGCAACCACAGGGACCTGGGTTCGATCCCCAGTCCTGTGTGCTGCCCCAGACCAGCCCTGGGGCACACTGAGCCGGCAAGTCTAGGCATGGTAGTACATGCCTGTAATCCCAACACTGAGGAGGCTAAAAAGAGGAGGATCACTATGAGTTTGAGCTGCATAATGAGAGCCTGTACCAAATATATACATACATACATACATACATACATACATACATACAATGATCAAGATATGTTCTATGCTGTGTCAATTTGGCAAAATGAACATCACCATTCTGCACACAAGCATGGACCAAAAGAGATGAAGATGATTTTTTCATAGAATATTTTTTGTAGAGTACTACTGTTTCTCAAATGTGCCTTGTAGTTCATCCTGCTTAATTTATTCTGTCCTTTCTCTCTCTCTCTCTCTCTCCCTCAAATACACCAGCCATAAGAAATTCTATGAATAAAAGTATATAAATTTCCACATTAAAAGCATAAGAAAATTAAAACTTTGAAAGTTAAGCAGTTCATGAGTATGACAGCAGTCCAAGTGGGAGGCTCTATGTGTCACCTGGCCATCTTGATTCCAGAACCCACATTTTTAACTAAAGTACTATGTTATCTATGTACTTTCATAATGACTTTCAGCACCCAAGTCAATATCATGCAAAGGTCAATGAAACAGTACAGAAGAATAGAAACTGGTACCTGGCCCAACTATAAATGTAAAACCTATTTTATTGTCCCATACGCTAAGCGGGTGATATGGCACTAGGTGTAAATTTTCTTACTTTATTTCTTCACCTATAATTCATTTGTTTCCATTAAACAGTTTAATATCTTCGTAAAGAGAAAAAGATTTCCAGAGGTTGTAAGTTCATAAAACACGATGTGCTTATATATATCTTTTTTATGAGAGTAGCATGACATCTTTAGTATTGCTATAAATAAATCTTTTTAATCTTTGTAAACTACCAAAACAAGAACAAACAACTTCTCTTATGAAGAAAACAAGTAAGATAAAACTGATGCCGGTGAGGAATGCCATCTGCAAGCCTGAATCTCAGCAGCGCAGCACAATGTTTTAATTGCAGTCTTAATGTACTTGTCTCAGTCTGTGTTTCAGGGGGGCGTATGGTGCATTTTCCTGCAATCAGTACTTTTCTAGGGTTTTTATTACTTTTCAATAAAACTTGGAATTTTAAAATAGGTTTTCCTGAATTTAATCCATGGTGCCATTGATACTCAATCCTACTGTGACTTTTTAAACCGCGGGAATCGTCCTCTAAGATGCTAGCATCCAAGGTCATCAGAGGCTGACGTCATTTTGCGAAGTCATACCGTGATCACGTTGTACGTTGCATCCTTCTAGCTATTTCTGACTTAACATAAAGATGAAAATGCCTTCTTTTGTGTTATCGGCAGAGCAAATTGTCTTCCTGCCAATGTTTGTCCCTGAAAATATTTCATCAACATGGAAAGTCAATTTTCCGAAGATCCTTAGATCCAGAGAAATTATCAAATGCCTCCTGTCTAATTGTAAGAGGGAAATGAAGTCAATTGCAGATGCTCTTTCTGGCTGCTTTAATTTCATGTTGCATTTTGGAATTTATGGATGGCTTGGCAATCAATTCATAGGCAACAAAAATAATTGTCTTTAAAATGCTAATTTCTGTATGCTATAAGGCGGTGGGAGGTTAGCCCTATTTAAAATGCATGGAAAATTTCCCAGCAAATCATTGTTATTTCTTACAAGACCTTCATAGAATTCAATATAATTTTAGTAAGATTGTGCTCTGGAAGGAATAACTACAGATTTGGAGTCAGGAGACGAGCTTTCAACCCATTATTTATTACCACCTAACTTCAGTCTTTTCTGAATGCTAATTAACTCACCAGAGAATCTAACCTGTTTTCATCCAATGAGGATGCTAACACAATGCTTGCCTGGCACATATATGTATAATATATGAGCATGCTTTTCAAACACGAAAGTTGATGTTAATCATGATCAACACTTCTACTTTTCAATAGAATTCAATGCTCTCTGATCCATGTGCCCTGGGAAATCACCCCAAACAGTGCAACAGCAGAGACTAGGTTTCATCAGTACCCTTTGTGATTTAAGCTTTCAGTGGTTTTCAAAGCTCATAGGACTTCTTCTGAAAATCTCAGAAAGAACTTTTTCTCCCAGCTAAATTCCCCAATGGAGAGAATGCCTCAAAAGTGAGAAAAGGTGTAGTGAAAAACTTCACAAGAATATCACAACTATATATTTTTCAAATCAACTTTGGCATCATGATCAGGAAAACCATACCATAGCTATGTTTTACAGCAACCATTTTCAACATAGGTTATCTTCCTTTCACTCCATATCTATGGCCGCAGCATTCAAACAGATATTTTATGATTTTAGTAACATTCCAACTCCGTTACTTCTCATTTCCCAGGAACCAGAAGTAACTTTCAGTCTGTACCCCGAAGGTAGTAGCATCAACAGACAAAAGCAAATGCCAAGAATAGAGCAGATGGTTTAGCTGGCAGTTTCCTCAAGACCTAGGTCTTTAAATAAATTGTAGCTGTGGTATCGATAGTTATCTCCATTAAGCACTACCCACTCTGCTAGCTGCATCGTTGGCTCCATTCCCGGAAGAGGCAGCCTAAGCAAAACCTATCCCACTAACGATTTTTCTAGGTATAATTTGTTAACTACCTTTGTTGAGTGTTTTAACTGCCTTAAGGAAGCAATGAGTAATGAACTTTAAAAAAAGCTTTGCTTCATCTGTGTTGGTGTTACTTTCTGCTTAGGAACTTGGTATCTCTTCCCAACTCTTTCAATAGGATAAAATTGCATTAGTATTATGACATTTGAATTGATTCTCTAATTGTCCTGTATCTATGCAAAGTGAAGACTGTGGATGCAATAAAATCTGACATCAAAGTAAATCTGACCTATCTGAGAAATATAATTGAATATCATTTCAATAAGGGATATGTGATACACACACACACACACACACACACACACACACACACACACACACACGCACGCACTCACACAACTGGTAACTAGCTTTTATGAAAATATAAGCATTGCGTTCACTAAAAGCATCATTACTATTTGAAAAGCCACATAATTTACAATGTACATCCCCGTCCCTCCCCTCAATGTATCTTTCTCTGTGTAGACTGTCATCGTTTCCCTCTGAGATGTTGCTCCGCCCTGAAACAGGAACCTAGGTTAGGGCCCAAGCGAAGCAGTTTCCGATCTCATCTTCATTTCTCTCAGGAGGGCGTCGCTTATCTAACCCATCGACAGAAGGAAAGGATTGCTTCTCCCGGTGATACTCTCATGCACACCTGCCAGGATGCTGCTGTTAGCTACGTCAGGCAACACCGCTTCCCTGCGCTCACTGGTTCTGCACAGGCTCTGAGGACTCAGCCTGGAAGACTAAAAGGTGTGGAGGTGACTCGAATGCCTGAAGCCCTCTTTGCTCCTGTTTGGCGGCTGGAAGAGATGAGGGAAGTTCAGCTCTGCCGGGATGCTGACTACAGCAGGTAAGCACCCTTCTGTGCTGACATAAGAGACTGAGAAAGTTAATCTTTCTGCTTCAGAACTCCGATAGCTTTAGGCAGTAGTACTGATGATGGTAGGGATTGATACATTGTGTCAACTTGGCTGGATGACTCAGTGGCCCAGTTCCCTGTTGGTGGGGGTCCTACCCTGGGGTACAATTGGTTCTTCCCTGAAGCGTGACCAGGGCCTGCCTAGGATCTGATTGGCTCCTCCTTAGAGCGGGATCAAGGGCGCCTCCTGGGGTATGATTGGTTCCACCCTAGGGTGCAATGGCCCACGTCAGAATGACTGAACACAAAGAGACTTTTTAAAGGGCTGAGGAGGGAGTCAAGACTTCACTTCCTGGGAGGAGCTTCTGTCTTTGCATTCAGCCTGGACTTCATCATCTGGCTCTTCAGCCTCCAGCTTGGATCTTTCGCCATCTGTCGCAGACTCTTCAGCGTCCATTACAGACCCTTCAGTCTTTCAGCGCAGGCCCATCAGCCCACGGATAGAGACTCACACAGAGCTCTGCAGTGAAGTTCATACCTCAGGACTGAATTCTTCAGTCCGGAGCATGCAGATGCCCTCTGCACGCTTCGTCATTGGACTCTGGCTGACTACTGTAAGCCAATCTTATAATTCCTTATACATTGTATATTTTGTGTTAATATCCATTCCTTATACTATATCTGTTCTGTTCCTCTAAGTAAAACTCTGACCAATACGATGATGATGATGATGATGATGATGATGATGATGATTGATGATGATGATAATGATATTTTCACAACTTTGCCCATTGCGTTGTTTGTGTATCTTACACAGAGAGATCAAAAAAGCAGGTGGACCAGACTCTGAGTCATAGCACCGCCCTGACAGGCAGATCTCCCCTTCCCAATGAGAGAAGTTCATTTTAACCAGATTGCTGAGTGGTGAAGTCTCTACTGTTGTCATTCAGGGTAAATGTATCCTCCAGGCTGAAGAGACAGCTCTATGGGCTAAGCACCTGCCTGACAAGTACAACGATCTGAGTTTGAATCCACTGCTGGCCGCTGAAACTGGGTGTGGTGCCTCACACCTGTAATCGCATCCCTGGAGAGGCAGAGACAGGAGGATCGCTACGAGTCCACTTAAATACATTTATGTATTTAAATAAGTGATTAAAACAATTAAAAAATAATATACTCTCAAACAGAAAAGATAGGGACCAAGATTCGATACCCAGTCCCCGGGTACCATGCGGGTCCCACCCCCGGGGTGTGCTTGTGCTAAGCCAGTGACTGAGTTGGGGGCATGGTGTCACACTTGTAACCCCAGCGCTGGGGAGGCTGAAAACAAGAGGATCACTGAGTCCGAACTGCGTAGTGAGACCCCTTACCAAATACATTAAAAAAAAAAAAAAAAAAGAAAAAAGAAATACCCAATAATAGACAGCTCTAAGAGAAAAATATCATCACTGCCAGTAGAAAAATGAGCCACAACCCTTAGTACTTAATTATAAAGTTTAAGAGAAAAATCTCTAGGGCTGGGGAGATAGCTCAGTACAATAAATACATACATATATCTGCTAATAAGAACAACTCATTTGAAGATAGCATGATGCAATTCAACAACTACTGTGAAATTTACACTACTTTATTTAGTGAAACTCTGAATCACTTGAAATGTTTTTGTTTTAATGCTATTTTGTAGTCTCTTTTAAAAGTAAAAATTAAAAATAGTAGAGCACAACACATTGTTAGAATAATTAAACTATTCTACGTGACTGTGGAATGATGTCTCCTGAAATGATACATTTTTCAAAGCCTATGAAGTTCTACAATGTAAAAGGCAAAATATCCTGGGGACAACCCACTCAGGACCCTCCTACTATTTCTCTCTTGGACAGGAGTTTTCTTTCCCCTAAGGAAGCTATTTTGCTCATTAAATAAATAAATAAGCAGCAAAGTATAGTGTAATATCATGAACTTTCATAATAACGCATCTATAGTGATTGTTCATAACAGCTGAATCTCGGGGCCCGGCGGGATGGCTCAGTGGTCTAAAGTGCCTGCTTAGGAAAGCTTAGGCAGCTGCAAGGACCGCGGTTCGATCCCTGGCCCCACATGCTGCACCAGCCCTGCCCTCAGGGCAGGCTGAGCCGGCCATAAAAATAAATAAATAAGCAAACAAAAGTTCTGAAACAAGAAAAAATAAATAAATAAAAAAACATAACAGCGCCGGGCGTGGTGGCTCACGCCTGTAATCCCAGCACTTGGGAGGCTGAGGCAGGAGGATCGGTGCGAGTTCGAGACCAGCCTGGGCTACAAAAGTGAGCTCAAGGCCAGCCTCACCTGCATAGCGAGACCCTGTCTCAAAAAGACAAATAAATAAATAAATAATAACAGCTAAATCTCACTAATGTACAAATGTAGTGGTACAAATATATTTATTTTCCTAAAAATTGAAGAAAGAGAGCAATGTATAGGTATGTACCTAAACACACATGCACACATTCATATACAGAAATGAACTTTACTAGGAAAAGATAATAATGAACGCACTTCAAATTAAAAAGTGGCATAAAAAAAAACAACCGGCCTATCTCTTAATGTAAAAGGACTTGTAGTTTTAATTAAGCACTGCATGAAGAAATTTCATTCTATAAAAACCTCACAATCTAAGAAGTATGATTCATAAAGACTGAAAATTAAAAGAGCGGGAAGTATAGTCCAGGAAAATACGTATTAGGGTAGATGTTGCAATTTTAGAATGACAATGACAATGTGATAGGAATTCTTTATCATATAAGAAAATTTAAAGCAGTTGGGATACAGTGCTTTGGCACAAAGATAAACAACCAAAGCAATTTAACATAATATATAGCCTAGAAGCAGATGCATGCATATATTAAAGCATAGTTCATAGCTGAGCTACTGCAAAAAATTACTGAGGAATGACTGCTTCTCCAATAAACTTTTCTGGAAAGTTCTACTCCCTACTCTGGGAAAAAAAGAAAAAAAAGAATAATTCTTTTGTAAGTCATAAACATCCAAATGTAAAATGCAAATCCACAAACTGTTTAAGAAAGTATAGGGGGCTGGGGAGATAGCTCCGAGGCACAAGTGCCTGCGTGGCAAGTGCAAGGTCGTGAGTTTGAACCCCGGTCCCGCAAAAAAAAAAAAAAAAGAAAGTATAAAAGAATATACTAATACAATGAGCCTAGAGTCAGCCGGGGAGATAACACAGTGGGGTAAGCACCTACCTGGAAAGTGCACAGCCCTGAGTTTGATCCCCAGTGTACCCCAAAAGAAGAAGGAAAAAAGATTAAAAGACAAAATGAGCCTGTAACATGTGCTCTTCCACTAAATGGAAATAGCTTAAACAATAAAAACAAACTCATAAATTTAATTATATTAAAAGGCACAGCAATATTAATATGCTGAGCTATAAAAGGCTCAAGCCAACAACTTTTAACAATTGCCAGTTATGCTGATAACTCACTACTATTATGGACTGTTGGACCATATTGAGTTATTTTGCTGAATTTTAGTACCTAAAATATTTGGAGGGCCGGCCAAATAGCTCAGAGGATTAAAGTGCCTGCAAGTAGGTGCAGGGGCTGGGGGTTCGATCCCTGGGCCTGCTATGCAGGCCTTGCCCCCAGGTTGCACGGAGATGGCAGCTGAGATTGGGCATGGTGGTGCACCCCTGTAATTCCAGCTTTCGGAAGGCTGTAAACAGATGGATCACTACAAGTCTGATCTAGTAGTGAGACCCTGAACACCCTATAGACAGGCATGAAGTATGAAAAGGTGCTTTAGGACTGCTCCAAATATAGCTTCTCTAACAGCAATGGAACACTCATCTCTTACAAAATAAAACCAAACAAAGGGGATATAAATTAAGGACAATTTTTTAGTGATAAAAATCTCTATGTATACCCAAAACAGTTAGGATAGATACACAGCTACTTTCTCTTAGTTCAATGAGAAGATTTGTACTAATATTGTTTAGAGAAAATACCATATCTGCATGATTCTCTGAATACTATGAAGGCAAAATTGTGCAATATATTAATTATAACTGTTCTATTAACCTGGTTTGAAACTGTTTCATTGCTATTTTCTCTTTTTTATTAGATGAATAAAAAAATTTAAAAAAGAAACCAAATTTTAAAAAGAGAGAGAGATAGGGCCGGTGAGATGGCTCTACAGTCTAAAGCACCTGCTTAGGCAACTGAGGGGACTGCAATTCGATCCCCAGCACCACTTGCTGTGCCAGTCCCACCCACAGGGCTGGCTGAGCCAGCCACAATTTAAAAAATAATAATAATAAGGGTAAATTTTATTCTGTCTTCTCGAAAAATAAACCTTTCTGTTCAAACATGAAAAAAGTACAGAATTTCCTTTAACAAAAGGGAATATGAAAATATTCCAAAAAAGCTAAAAAGATATTTAAAAAATAAAGATGCACCAGAATAGTTGTAACCTTGCTAAGATGATCAGAACAATTAAGTCGTTCCATTTCTTAAGGAGCCTCTGAACTAGTTTCCTTAAAGGGTAGGTTATTGTATATTACCACTACCAAAATGCAAGAGTTACAATTTCTCCATATGTTCACCAATACTTCGCTTGTTGGTTTGTATTTTGTATAATTACCCTTTTACTAGGTGTAAGGTGAAGCTGTAGTTTTATTTGCATTTCCTAGTGTTTCGTGACACTGAACAGCTTCTCATGTACATGCTGGCCATTTCGGTCTTCTTGAAGAAATAGCTATGCAATACTTTGGCTCCTTTTTCAATCAGATCAATGAGTTACTTTTCGGGGTGGGGGGGGTCTGAGCTTTGAACTCATGACCTTGCACTTGTCAGGCAGGCACTTGTGCCATGGAGCTATCTCTCCAGCCCATTACTTACGTATTTTTGAATTTTGCTTGTGACCTGCTATATGATTTGCCAATGTTCTCTCCATCTCTCAAGCTGCTTTTCATTTGTTAATTGTTTCACTTGTTCTGCTGACACGGTTGCCTTGGCTGCATCCCCACTTGTCTATTTTTGGGGGTTTCTGTGCCTGCTTTTGATGTCATACCCATAAAATTAGTTTGCAACACACATTTCAAGCAGATTTTTCTTCACGGTTTCTTCTAAGGTTTCACAGCTTACAATCTAAGGTGTGAGGACTTAGCCCATTTTGAGCTGACTTTTCAAAGATTTTAAGAAAAGCTCATGGACGGAGTGTGCAGAGAGAAGGCTCGTGGCTACAGGCTGTAGGACCAGGGGTGACAGCAGAAGGAAGCAGCAGCAAAGCGAGAACCATGGACAGGAAGTAACCTGGTGCCGAGGATGAAGGAAGTGACGGTGAGAGAGTGAAAGAGAAAACTGGCTTTCTGGTTATTCCATACTGACCACACTATACAAAATAGGTGGTGTTTTTACAAGCATGTGCACACTGTCAGCTGATGCCTAGTATGATGTATAATAAAGACAGTGTGAGAATTGTTAGGATAAGGGCCAACGAGATAGCTCAGTAAGCTAAGCTCCAGCTTAGGCAAGCATAGGAACTGGGGTTCAATCCTAGCACCACATGCTGCACTGGGCCCACTCCCCAGATGTAGTAAGCTGGCCACCGAGACCAGGCTTGGTAGTGCACACCTGTAATCCCAGCACTGGGGAGGCTGAACACAGGAGGATCACTGAGTCCAAGCTGCATGGTGAGACCCTGTAACAAACACATAACATGGAAAAATTAAATTAAATTTTAAAAAATTATTATACAATGGAATTGTAGACCCTCTTACAGGAAAATCCAGAGCATAGGCGTGGTGAACCTTAAGAGAAGCGAGAAAGTGGGGCGAATGTTGAACAGCTGGTATTCTTGAAGACATCTGCACCTTCTGACTGGGAAAAGATGGTCCACGTTTTGAAAGGAGTGCTTATAGAATGTGATCCTGCCATGAAACAGTTTCTGCTGTACTTGGATGAATCTAATGCCCTAGGGAAACAAATTCATCATTCAAGATATTGATGAAACTCACGTCTTCGTAATCACAGAGTTGGTTAATGTCCTTCAAGACAGACTGGGTGAATTGATGGATCAAAATGCTTTTTCTCTTACCCAGAAGTGAAAATATGAGATATTGGATGCTTGGGACTTACAAGAAACAAACATGAAAAAACTATCTCTATTCAGTGTCTTAATTTGACTATTTTGAGGATTTGTAGGAGCATGTTGTGGGAAAGACTGGGATTGGTTCAGACAGAACCCTGAACTGATTTTATTGTTTAGAAACAAAAGCTTGTATTTAGCTGTAATTTGGTAATTTTGCTTTTATTTTATGAAAATATAAATGTTTCTCTTTAAAAAAAAAAAAAAAAGGAAAATCCAGAGCATAAATAAAAAGCAAAATAAAAATAGATAATAGGAAATAGGGAGATCTTTTTCAAATGGGAAAGTAATGTGAGGGCAGAACGAAAGCATTAAAAATATAAAGAAAAAGATGGAGGGAGAGCATTTTTCTTTTATTTTGGTGGTTCTTAGGAACATTATCTAATACATCCGGTATATAAGTGCATGAATTTTCTCCTGCCACGTTTCCTATCTTTTCTGTTTGCAGTCGCTTCATTGTTTAATGTGCAAGTCCTTGGTTTCCATTCAACTGTGTTATGCCTCTCCACTTTTATTTCTTCGTTTGAGTTCTTACACTGGGAAGACTATACAATATTTACACATGTAGGTCTGGTTTATTTCACCGATGAGTATATGTTCAAGATACATCCACTTATATATGAAGTCTTCAAACTTATCATTCTTTACAGCTGAATAATATTCCATTATATAAAAATACCACATCTTTTTCAACCATTCTTCAGATGATGGGCATTTTGGTTGTTTCCAAGATTTGGCTATTACAAATTGGGCTGCTAAAAACATAGGAGCACAGATGTCACTAAGGTATAATGTTTTCAGTTCTTCTGGGGAAATTCCCAGTAGGGGGATAGCTGGATTGAATGGAATTTCCAGCTCTAGTTTTTTAAGGAGCCTCCACACTGCTTTCCATAATGGTTGCACCAGTCTGTATTCCCACCAGCAGTGGAGAAGGGATTCTTTTTCCCCACAGCCTCTCCAACATTTGTTGCTCATTGATTTCTTTATTCTCTTCCCATTTTTTCTGGGGTGAGATGGTATATAAGTAGGAGAGCTGGTGGGAAAAGCCCAGGTAGGACAGGTCCAAGGGGAGACACAGAGGCGGGTGAATCAGGCCAGGATGTAGCAGAGTAGGGAGGCCTGGAGGCACTGGGGAAGGTAACCTGGATGGGGGTCCCCTGCGGAGAGAGGTCAGAAGACAGCCCTGGAGAAGGCCTGGGTGAGGCCCAGGGGGGTCGGCCTGGTGGTGCTCCTGGGGACAAAAGTTGGGGCAGAGGCCCTCGAGTCCTGGCATTTCAGGTGGCCTCAGGAATAGAGGAGCACCTGGCAGAGGGCCAGGAGGGAGGCCTGTGGGTGATCCCAGAGGCTGCAGAGGCAGGTCAGGCCCAAGAGGAAGAGCTCCTGATGTGGGTGGCACCTGAACCTGAGAAGGAGAAACACTTGTGGGAGTGCTATATAATTATTTTATAGTGGTCATCCAAAAACTCAAAAATAAAGGAGTGTAGGAAATCTGTCCACACACTAAAGACCTAAAGAATCCAGCTGAGTGCCTGAATCCCACAGCAATGTCCTGCCTGCATCCACATAGAGATCCAGAGCCTATCACAGTGCCCCCTACAAGCCCAACCAGAGGCCAAGAGCCAGCTACAATAGCTCAGGCAGGTCTGTTTTAAGGTTCTGTACTGAACAGGCTCCAGTGTCAGTGAAGCAAGCTAGCAAGTCTGTGCCAGTGGGATCTGTGCAAGCAGGCTGTGGGATCCACCCTGGAGCCAGGAAGTGATGCTCCAGGTAAGATCTCCCCCAAAGTGAACCACAGCCGTTCTCAGAGACAACAAGGTCCTGGGCTCCTCTAACAATGACAACAACTGAGTTTGTATCAGGAAAGCCAGCCTGCCAAGCTCCTCCAGGACAACCGACAGCCCCTAAGGGCACCTCTTCTTCTCCAGTTCTTTTTGTGTTGTTGACAACAATCCTCACGTGAGCTTCCACATCCAGCACCACACTGGTTTAGTTAGCTGAATGCTGCAAGTGGACTACCAGCGGGCAATCCCCAGCATATGTACTGAAAAGCACAGCACCACTTGGCTTGAAAAATATTGTCTGTGCATTTTTAGTCATTAGAAATAATGGAGGCCCGGCAGGATGGCTCAGTGGTCTAAAGCGCCTGCTTAGGAAAGCTTAGGCATCTGCAGGCACCGCGGTTCGATCCCCGGCTCCACATGCTGCGCCAGCCCTGCCCTTAGGGCAGGCTGAGCCGGCCATAAAAATAAATAAACAAACAAACAAAAGTTCTGAAACAAGAAATAAATAAATAATTCTTTTTTAAAAAAGGAAATAATGACTAAACTCTACAACATGTAAACAATAGTGTTGCTTCTGTGGCTGCTTCTCTGCTTCAGAGTCCTTGGAATCCTCCTCATCGTGGTCCTCTGAAAATTCCTACACTTTCCGGTCCTCTGCAGGGATTTCCTGACCAGCCATGCGCAGCATCACGGCCAGAGGAGGCATCAGTTCCTTCATGCTCTTCTTTCTCTCTCTTGATTTCCCAGGCATATCTGCAACCTGCACACTCAGGCCTGCCTTCTTCTCCTCAGTGTTGTCCCAATCACTTATGATCGCACCGTACAAACGTGTCACTTTCTCCACCTGACCTGTCTGGGTCACTGTCATCAGTGCTTCGCCATGCTTGTCCTGATCCATGGCCTCAGAGTAGCCATCACCTTCACTGGCGCTGGAAACGTCACCATCATGACCATGATGTGCAAGGATCAGGGCTAGACAGCGGCAGATCAAGAGCAAAGCCCGCTTTACAGCCATGCATTAGCAAGACCTGGAGAGGAGGTCGACCAGGTGGAGAACCAGGTGGTTTCCTGCGAGGGGGCAAACATGGAACACCATGTCCAAGAAGAGGAAGGGTAGAAACTGCTCGAGTCGGAGGCCTGTAGTCTGAGGTCTTCTGTAGGATGGAGGGTGTCTGGGCCCCAGGAAGCGTAATGTCCCGGATTAAGATGGAAAGATATTGGCTAAACTATGAATTTGTTTTCTTCCTCTTCTTGTGCTCCTCATGCTCCTCTTTCATCTTCTCCTCCTTCTGCTCCTCTTTCTACTTCTCCTTCCTTTCCTCTCCTCCTCCCTTTCTCTAATCTTCCTCCTACTTGTGCTTTTATTCTTACATTCCTTTTGCTGCTACCACTACTATTTTGGTGCCCAGGACTGAACCCAGACCTCAGGCAAGTCGGCTTTCCAGCGCTGAGCTACGCCCCTCCATCTGCCCATTAATTTTTGTCACATCCTGGACCTGTGTTTGGACACCTGTCATTCGGTGCCTCTTCTGGGGCACTGTCTCAAGAGCCTATGTGACTCATCCCAAGGAAGTGGCATAATCTGAGATGCGGCAGGGAGAAAGTTTCACTGAGAGGAGCCTTGTCCTTAATGAGAAGGGGCAGGGGAATTTGCCCCCATTATTCCAGGACCCAAGTAACATGTGGGTCAGGTCCCCTGGAGGCCACCCTGTTGGTCTAGAACCCGGTAGTGCATTGACGTTGAGTGTTCCCTTGGTGGATTCCATTTCATCTTCTACCCATCTTCGTCTCATTAAGGCCCCGTTTGCTTCTTTCTCTGCACAGGGTGACCCTGCAGCACAGACTGGAGCCCAGGGCCCTCCACCATGTGGCCTCTTGAGCTGTGTGTCCTGCTACTGCTCCCTGTGACCCCTCCCCTGAGAAGGCCATAATCTATCAGCCCTACAGATCTCATCGTATTATTTTCTCCTCCTGAAGTGCCTGCTTACCCATAACTGTGACAAAAATCTCTTCAAGTCCCAGGTGAAGTGTTACTCCAGGAGGAAGTCTTCCTCAGTTGCCCAGCAGCTGCCCTTGCTGGGCTCCAAGACTGCCCTGTTGTACCACCGTGTCAGCACGCAGAGTGAATCATGAAACTGCCTGGTTCCTTGTCCCTTCACCCATATGTCCGCTGGGATCTGGGCTGGCATCCTGCTCACATTGCCTGGCAGCAGGACTAATCTGCCGTAGGCACTCTAGAAATATTGAATAAATGAAAAAATGAATGGACTCGTGGCTGCATAGTTCTGAGGGACTTCGCTCCTAATCCCAAGCCTCATTCTCCTTCCCGCTGAGACGCAGAGCCAGTTCCAGTAAAATGACACTTGTCTCTTTGCCCTAGCGAGGGGTAGTGTCCCACTCTCAGCTTGCCGTCCTGCCAGCAGTCTGTAGGTAAAGATTCAGCAGTCCATGTCTGGTTATGATTCTGCGACCACTGGGGCTGTGTGGGCCTTTGCTCCTAACTGAAGAGTTCTCAGTGTACCACAAGGTCCCTGGACTAGACCCTCCCTATTGTTTCTCCTTGATCTTTTCAAGGAACTCCTGTGGAGATATCTCCAGCCATAGCTTAGGATGGCACCTTCCCTTTCTGCCGCCATTTCTGGATTCACCTTCGCAGAAGGTCTAGGCTGCTTAACATACTCTCCATACTGCCTCTGAGGAGGGAAGTAGAAAAGTCCCTTGGACAGCTTTGGAGAACGCACTCACTCCCAATGCTGTGGCCGCATTCAACATATGCCTAGTGAGACGACTTGCTCCTACTTCGATAATGCACTGATCAGTCAAAGCTCACTCTTCCAATTACCTCCCATAAATGCTAGTGATATCTGAGATAGGTGTCAACCCTTGTTCTTAGACACAGATTCCAGAATCTTTGGGCCACTCCTACTATTGCCTTAACAGCACAAAGATTTCTCCTACACAGAGAGGTAAGAGTAGCTAAGTAGCTATTTATCATACCAGTCAGCTGTCATCTCACTGCCATCCAAAAGATCACTATCACTTCCATGGCTACAAGGGCTTACAAAATTATCAGGACCAGGCAGCTTTGCTATTGCCTTGGGCCTGAGGGCTTAAAATGGTGCAGGAGAGGAGAGACACATTTGAGAGAGAAGGGACCAAAAGAAGAGTCAGTGGTTCAGGTATGTGAGATGAGACAGGTGGAGAAATGGAGGGCGTGGCTGTGGGGGGGGG
>PVJA010020608.1:0-24887 GCA_004027025.1 Myocastor coypus | reverse complement strand
ACAAAAGAAAAGCAGTGAAAAGCAGTGAAGAATGAGTAAAAGTAACAGGAAAGAAAAAAAGAAAAAGAAGCATAAGAAACATAGTAAGAAGAAGAGAAAGAAGGCTGCTAGTTTCAGTCCTTAGTCACTAGAACATTAATAAAATCCAAGACTCCCCTATGAAAAAAGTGCTATGTCTAAAAATATTTCAACTGCTTAATGATGACATATTTACTAAGATGCACGGATTTTCTTGTTCTTAGAATTCTTCCTGGGCTATTCGACAGGCACTGCAATGCCTCAGTGTGAAAGGCCCGTAATTGTTTCTTGCTGCTTCAACACCTTTTTCTCCTCCTGCATGATAACCTGGGAGATAACACACTGTAGTCACACTCACGGTTAAACTATTTGGGAAGAAAGATAATTTTTTATTAGAAGTGTCCAGTGAAAAATCAATAGCAAATGAATCTGGATACATGGTAAGATGTAGTCAGAAATGGCCAGAAGATGCTAGTTAATATTTAATGTGTGTGTGTGTGTGTGTGTGTGTGTGTGTGTGTGTGTGCTCAGTCTCACTATATAGCGCAGACTCATAGTGATCCTCCTGATTTCTGCCTCGCTAGGGCTGGGATTACAGGCATGCACCACGATGCCTGGACACCATCGCCAGCTCAGTGCACCGGACGGCGGTGCCGGCGGGGCATGTGGTGCCGGGGATTCAACACTGACCCCTGCACTTATCTAATCAAATCCTTGGTCCTGTGATCTATACTGCCAGTCTTTCTAGTTAAACTTTTTTTTTTTTTTTTTAGAATTTTATTTTTATTTTATTTTTTTCTTGTTTCAGAACTTTTGTTTGTTTATTTAATTGTATGGCTGGCTCAGCCTGCCCTGAGGGCAGCGCTGGCGTAACATGTGGTGCCGGGGATCAAACCACGGTCCTTGCAGCCGCCTGCAGGCGCTTTAGATTACTGAGCCATCCTGCCGGGCCCCCTAGTTAAACTTTTTAAAGTAGGGATTACATTAGTATTTGGAAATCCTTACTCTGTAGATAAGTGTATCTGAAATTTCTGCCCTTGTATACTTTGTGTTTACCTCGGGAAGGAGCTTAGGTGGGGGGGGGCTTGCTGTCTCTTCAGCTAGCAGAATAGTGTGCCTTTGGATGTCACACTCCTACTTTTGTGGACACAGGGGCCATGCTTCCTGGGGAGGTCAGAGCTGGGTATGAGCCCTCTTGCCCTTTGTTGAGCTTCATGGCATCTGTGGACTTTGTCATCTGCTGCGCTGACAGCGCTAACACTCACTTTATACCTCCACATCAAGAAAAATTGAATGATTTTTAGCTCTAGAATGTGTTATGTCATTTGAATTAACTTTTGACTGTATGTCAAAATTGGAGAGGAATCATTTCATATAGACTGTCTTAGTTATTCTACTCTCAGTGCTGGTACAATCAACTGACACCCAAAATAAAGGAAGGAAAGGTTTATTTAGCTCATAGTCACTGGAGGTTTCAGTCCGTACTCAGCTGGCTCCAAGGCAGAGAGGCATATGGCAGAGAGCAACCTTTCTTGGTGCTGGCAAAGAGCAAGAGAGAATGGAGGAGTAGCAGCAGCTCAAGCAGCTAACTTCTCTCCCTTCCGTACATTGAAATGCGGATTACCTACCCCAGGGCAGGTGCAGCATGCACACTCACGAAAATCACAAATTCCAGAAGCTGCTCCATGACTGCATGAGGCTTCAGGGGGACACCTATACACACACCATGACATTCTGCTCCTGGACCTCCAAAGACTCATGCACACCCTTCATGCAAAAGACATTGGAGTCCATCTCTAAAAGTTACTGAAGTCCCAACAGTTTCAGTATTGCTGAAAAGTCCAAGTCCCAAGTCTCCTCCAAGATTCAAGGCAAACTCTTAGCTGTGATCCCTTGTACAAATGAAAAGTTAAACACATCCAACGTTCAAAGGCACCGATAAACATTACCATTACAGAAGGGACACACAGCAGGACATGAAGCACTGGGACCAACACAAGTCTGAAATCCAGCAGGGCAAACATTAAACCCTTTTGGTCCTTTTTTTTTCTCCCTGTAGGTCCTTTTGGAACATCTGTAGAAATCTGTGGCAAACTGTGAGCTCCATGTGGTTCTGCTTCTATGACTCTCTTGGTTGTAGCTCCCATGGGTTCTCTATTAGGCTGACTATGCTTCCTCTTTGGAGTTTCCCTGAGATGATCCATGTTCCTGGCTTTTCCAAACTTCTGAGGTTTCTACTGAATAGGCTTCTCACTCACAGCTTTATTCATTACCATCTCAGGGGCACACCGCCTTGCCTCCCAAGACTTCTTCTGAAATGTAGGTGGAAATCTTCTTAACATCAAAGCTCCTGCATTCTCAGTGTACCTAAAACTACTGCCATGTGAATGATTCCAAGGTCTGCTGCCAGCTGGTGCCGTACCCAGGCTTTCTTCTCTTTTGGCTGTAGGGGTTGAGTGAATGGATCACTGAGCACTCTGACCCTGATTCTGATGAATAAATTCTGCATGTCAGAGCCTTCGTGGAAGCATGTGCAGCTGCCAAGGCCATTGTGGAACAAGGGGCTCAGTGGATTTCCCCTCAAGGCAAAGTTGCTGACAGTTGCAATTCTGAGGCTGCAAAGGGTGGAATCTTCCACCTCCTATGATGCCCTCAGGCCCTCTTTTCCATTCTCTGGTTCCTTCTCAGCAATGGAGATCCTCTATCCATATCTTTAATGGCACTTTCTTTCTGGCCAAGCTCACAACATTTTAAATCTTCTTGCTGGGCTCCTTGCTTTTGATTCTCAGCCTAAATCTGGCTAAAAGCTCCCAATAGCAGCTATACCACTGCCCCAATATTTTGCTGCTTTGAAATACCTTTTGAAAGATTCATCAGGCCACCATACTTAAACATACTCTCAGGCAAATACTTTGGACAGACATAAAATGCAGACAACTTCTCTGCCAAGTCAAAACACAAATGATGGGCCTGGCGGGATGGCTCAGTGGTCTAAAGCGCCTGCTTGGGAAAGCTTGGGCGGCTTCAGGGACCATGGTTCAATCCCTGGCACCACATGCTGCACCAGCCCTGCCCTCGGAATGGGCTGAGCCGGCCATAAAAATGAATGAATAAACAAATAAAGGTTCTGAAAGAAGAAAAAAAAATAAAAAAATTAAAAATTAAAAAAAAAAAAAAACAAAAAAACAAAACAAAACAAAAAACACAAATGATTCAGAGTCCAACAGCCAATGCAGACCTTCTTCCCAGCAGAAAGCTCCCCAGCCTGGTCTTCACAGGCCAGCTTTCTATCAGCCTTCTGATCTCCTGAGCTATGACCAGAATCTCTCTACAGAAGAGCCAAAGCTGTTTCAGTTGTTCAAAAGTAGGCAACATCTCTGAACCATTCCTATCTCTTCCCATAAGCCGTTCCCAAAAGCTCATAATCCACAGAGTCACGTTTAGCCACGGCGAAGACCACACTCCTTTGGTACCAAATTCTGTTTTAGTTACTCTTCTCTCATTGCTGGGGCAAACACCTGATACCCAAAATGAAGGATGGAGAGGTTTATTTAGCTCACAGTTACCGGAAGTTTCAGTCCATATTCAACTAGATCCTGGGCAGAGTGGCACATGGCAGAGGGCAACTTTTCATGGCAACAGCAAAGAGCAAGAGCAAAAGGTGAAGGGCAAGTAGCAGCAGCTCAAGCAGCTGACTTCTCTCTCTTTCTTACATTGAAATGCAAATCACCTGCCCCAGGGGAGGTGCAGCAGCCATACTCATGATGATCTATCACAAACTCGGAAAGCTGCCCTTTTGACTGTATGAGGCTTTGGGGGAACATCTGTACACAAATCATAACATAGGCACTGCTACTGTTTGAACTTACTAACTAAAGATTCTAAAATGAATGCTTTGTACTGTTAAGGTTTAACCAGGCAGGAACATTTTACGTAACCAAGGATAGCTACTTTAATTTTTGTATCAGTGTTTTTCAGACTGCAATGTTTAGCTTTTGTTAACTCTTTTTTTTGGTCTTTTTTTTGAGACAGGGTCTCGCTATACAGTTCAGGCTGGCCTTGAGCTCATTTTTGTAGCCCAGGCTGGTCTTGAACTCACACTGATCCTCCTGCCTCAGCCTCCCAAGTGCTGGGATTACAGGTGTGAGCCACCACACCCAGCTCAGCTTTTATTAACTCTTATCTGCACTGTTTCAAGTTCTTGCTACATTTCACAGCACCCTTGCCAAGATATTTAGCATATAAAAAGCAGGTTTTTAGCTTTTGTTTTAAACAGCTTCATAATGAAGCTATAAAAACAAGTTGAGTGGCACGCCTGGTATGCTGTATCTTGTTATACAAAGCTGCTGCCAGAATCTTAGTTTTAAAGGTCTGTTGTCTTTGCATGTTCATAACAAATTATGGTAAGTTATATTTAAGTGAGAATAGTAATATTGCTCTTCTGTCATATTTCACTAAGATTTTGTGCCTCACGTCTCTTATTGAATTACTAGGAATCTCACGAGGAATTGATAAATCACTTTTATTTTACATTTCTATATAACCAGGTAATATGACATGTAATTTGATGTACAATTTTGTCTGTTACAGGGGATGTGCTATTTATATGTTCAGAATATTTTGGCAAGACAAGAAGCTAAATAAATACTATTTTACTTTTAAAAAGCAAATTAAAAGATAACTTTGGATGATTGTAAAAATGACCTAAGTGATATTGAACTAAGGATACTTAGAGAACCAGACAGAATCTTCTGTGTAACAAGGATGTGGTCTTCACTACATGAGAAGAGAAAAAATTTATGATACCAGAATAAGAGCATATAAATCCATTTGCATTGTACAGAATTGCATAGAAATATATTGGAATTAGAACTCAGCATCATTATTAAACTTTATTTTTTAATATATATTATGGCTGGCTCAGCCTGCCCTATGGGTGGGACTGGCTCAACATGTGATACCAAGGATTGAACCACGGTCCCTGTGGTTGCCTAAGCTTGTGTAAGCAGGCACTTTAGACTGCTGAGCTATTTCACTGGCCCAATTATTAAAACTTCTTGATATAACATTTGGTTGGCATCTTTCAATGTGTGGAGATTTATCCACAGCAATATTTTTCAACAATCTAAAACTGAGCACCTAGCAATCTCTCTCATCTACAGACAGATATTCATTTTTATAGTCATAAATGAGAAATGAGAATTCCTAAGAATTCTATGAAAGTCCAAACCCAAAATGATTGCTAAAATATTTCCCATATCTTCCACTATTTGCTTATTAATACAGTTACCTAAACATTGTTTTAGAAATAGAAAATTAAATAGCATTTAATCACTGTGGCCTATGATGGATATTGACACTCTGGAAAATACCAGAAAATGTCAACAGATAATAATCGAATAGTTCAACCTTTATAAACTGCCAAAGACACACCAACTGTATTTAACAATGTGCTATTATTTTGAAACCTGTTCATTTATGCAACACACAGCATGGCTATGGGCATAATTGTTTATCATATTTTCAGAATGGCTCATTTTTAGCAAATGTGCATAGCATCATGTGTTACACAATGCAGCACAAAGGTAGGCAGGACTCATGGGGCCATGATAATTTCTTTCATGTTCTGTGCGGGAGTGTGTCTCAGAATTGCTGAGCTATGCATACACAAGTCCTGACGTTACACAGAGCTGACAGCAGCAATCCATTAGAACTGGTGACCTCTGTCCACTGATTGCATAAATTTAAATCTCAGGGCAGGAGATAGCTCAGTGGCATATGTGCCTACCTGGAAAGCACAAGGTTCTGACTTCAATCCCAGTACCACAAAAAACAAACAAATAAAAAAAAAAAACAAAAGTGAACTCCCAACTGGCAATTACATATTCCACAGTCCTATCCAATTTCACTTCACCATATATAATTCTATAAATGATAGAATTCCCTAAAGATATCGAAAAGGCCACTTAAGTAGAAATTACCCAGTTGGACTCATTAGGCTGTTTAAATCAGCTACTCCAAATGAAGGAAGAATGAATATTTTTCTCTGGGTTAATATTCAAGGTGAAGAAAGTGAATCTAAACTAACACTATATTAATACACACTTACTTCCTGCTCCACGAACATGTAGAAAAGCTGTCTTCAGTTTCCCTCCTAGGTCTTTCCTTTTATATTTTTTTGTTTTTATGTTTTAGACTTATTTTTATATTGTCACATTTTAGATATACATAGTGATTACCTTCATGAAAATGAAACTGTACTTCCTCATTCTTTTTTCCAATTCCCCTCCGCTCCCTTCATCCTCTCTTGTTCTTATTATTTACAAGGCTTTGGTTTCATTTTTCCCTTCTATTCTTTTCTTGGTAGTACCTTATTCCCTTTCTCCCTACACTTTCCCTTGTTTCCTTTTTCATTTGAATATTTTCATTCAATTTCCCACTATGCATTGTACATTCTGGTCCTTATTCACACCAGAGAAACAATGCAAACGAAGTATTTAACTACATCTGTCCAATTTATTTCCCTCAAGATTATGGCTTCAAAGTAACTCCCTTGAGGCCCAGCAGAATGGCTCAGTGGTCTAAAGCGCCTGCTTAGGAAAGCTTGGATGGCTTCAGGGACAGCGGTTCAATCCCCGGCACCACATGCTGCACCAGCCCTGCTCTCAAGGAAGGCTGAGCCAGCCATAAAAATAAGCAAACAAACAAACAAAAGTTCTGAAACAAGAAAAAAAAAAGTAACTCCGTTTACCTAGAAATGTCTCAAACTTAACCTTCTTTAAGGCAGACTAATATTCCATAGTATTAAAAAAATAAAACTGTATGTTCTTTATCCATTCATCAGTTAATGATCATTTGGGTTGTTTTCAAGACCTAGGTTTTGCAAACTACGTTGCCATTAAATAGATGTGCATGTAACACTGAGGCGTGATGCTTTAAATTCTATTGGGATGATGCCAAGAATGACATAGTTGGGTCAATGGGTACCTTTGCTTTTAGGAAGGAATCTCCTCACTGTTCTGTGCTGTGGTTTGCATCAGTCTGTGCTCTCACAGCGATGAGGAGGCATCACATTTTCCCCACAGCCCCACCAGCATTTGTCCCTGGTGATTTCATAATAGCCATGCTTCCTGCTGGGAGAAGTGTTGCTTTCACTTACTCCTCACAGATGGCTAATCACAGGACCCACTTTTTATTCATTTACTTGCTCTTTCTACTTCCTCTCTGAGAAGTGTGTGTTCATCTCAGATGACCACTGTTACTGAGCTCATTTGAAGTCTTGATTTGGAGTAGGGCCTTTCAATTTGAGGGATCTGTTTTCAGAGTTCTTCATAGAATCTAGATATTTGTCTTTGGAGCCACAGCTGAGATTTCTTTTCCTCCACACTGAGCTGTCTCTTCATTCTCTGATGGTTTCTTTTGTTTTGTAAAATTTTAATAGGATGAAATCCTAGTTATCGATATTTCATTACACTTCCTGTGCAGTGGGCACTTTGATCTGGAGTCGTTTTCCTACACAGAAGCTTTCACGATCTCTCCCTAGTCTCTCCTCTGGAAGAGTTAGTGTTTCTGCTGTAACGCTGGTATCTTTGATTCATCCCAAATCTAGCCAAGTGCATGATGAGAGATCTGGGTTCTAACAGTTTTCTGATTGTCGTATCTCAACCAATTTTTTAAAAAATGAATAATGTGGGGCCCCGCGGGATGGCTCAGTGGTCTAAAGCGCCTGCTTGGGAGCTTGGGCAGCTTCAGGGACCACGGTTCTATCCCTGGCACTACATGCTGTGCCAGCCCTGCTCTCGGGGCGGGCTGAGCCGGCCGTAAAAAATGAGTGAATAAACAAACAAAGGTTCTGAAACAAGAAAAAAAAATGAATAATGTATTACTTGAACTTATTTTAACTTCACCGTGCAGTCTGGTTTTTTCTTCACACTGAAAAAATGAAGCTTTAGATAGTGCCTTTAGTCCTGTTTGCAATCCACTGTAACTAAAGGGAATGCTACTTTGTTTTTCCATGGGCTAAATATCTGAATAGAGTATGGAGGTGTTAAATCCTTGAAAATATGTTGATTGTTGTTGCAGTCACTTCATTTTCCTAGAAATTATAGATTCTTTTTGACAGAAAAATCACTGGAAATAATACAGAGTATAGAACATTATTTTATATACTGAAAATTAATATTTATTTCCTGATGGAATTTATAAAGTTGATTACATTCTACAAAAGCACCAGCCCTGGGAAAATGAACGAATCATTTCACAGATTTTAAAAAAGTAAATAAGATATGTAAAGCAATCAATTCTGACAGTAGAGGTGGAATACAAAATGCATTCAATTTTATTAATGTTATATTTTAGGTAGTTTTGTGGTATCCAATCATAGAGTGGTTTTGCTTAGGAATAGGAAGCTAAATTTAAAATGAAGGCTCTTTTGGGGTAGAGAAATAAAAGTTTTATTTTTCTACAACACAGAAATGTGTCAGGCATTCTGAAAAGGCAAAACAAAGAGACCTGATGGGAAAAAAACCAAAGCAATCAAACTGACAGTCAGAAGAAAAATAGACGTATTACACATTGTATTAATACAGAATTTGGCCAGCGATGAGCTAGCACAATTCACGGACATCAGAAAGTGTTGCAGAAATGTTAAACATGACTCCCAATGAAACAGATTATATTGGACTTGAAGAAGACCTCACAGGTGATCCTGTAGGGTGAATGGTAAGCAGAGATCTGATTGCTGAACGGTAGGAGTGCTCTGGGGATTAGAAGTCAATCTTTATTAAGGAATACATGCCTACATGCCCACTAAATCTTTCAGATCAATTATAATAGACCACATTAGCTAAAAATAATTCTTGTGCAGCAACTGGAAGAAAACCAACATGCAATTATATTGGGTAAATAATCACACCATTTATTTCTTTGCAACTAAGCTCTTATTAGCAAAGATCACTAAAAATATGCCTAATTAAATTCTTCAATAGTTCCAAATGCACTAGCATTGAAATAAACTGAAAATAAAGCTTTTTAATTTCAGTCAGTTAAAAAGAAGTGTCCTTCACTAAGATTTAGTAAAATCCTGGTAAACATATTGATTCTCTTTTAGAAAAATATCAACCACATAAATATTTGTTGTCCTTCATTAGTCTGTCATATTGTTTGTATCTATCCTCCTTATTTCCAGAAAAAAAAAACATAGCAGAGAACATTTATATGTTATCATAAAATATGTTGCAATAAACAGTATGCATTTCTTAATTCTCAAGATCTCCAAAAGCCTAAGAAACAAGAATACTTTAGGCATGCTGTGTAGGGATCATCAGTAGAACTAGCCTATAGTAAAGAAGGAGCAAAGTGAAGAGATAAGTTATTTTATAAGGTATATATCTATATAGATAGACAGACAGACAGATATAATTTTTAGTGGAACATATATGTGAAGTAGCTCGTGACTGAGTAACAGCCAGTAAAGTAACAGCCAAGAGCAATTTCTCCTCCTGTTCCAGTTGGCTCAATAAAGATTAAGGCCCCATAGTTTCTCTATAATGCTTGACTACGTCACAGGAGAATTTGGAAGCTCTGTCATGCCATGCATGTGTCCAACCCTGGATGCTCAGCAGAGAGGCAGCCCCTTTGGACCCCAGCACTCAGCAGGCCCAACAGGTACAGTTGCTGTAACCCGCAGCTGAGCCTTGTGTCCACACAGCAGTTTTCAATCCACGCTCCCTTGGTAACACGGAGTCTGCACTGCCCATGATGTTTCGGCCATTAGAATGTTGAACAGAATGGTTCAATTCACGAATTAAGTGCTAAATAGTGAACACACACTTTTGTTACTGTCCTATAAGAAAATGCTTTCATAAATTCTTTTATTTTTTATGTTTTAAAGAGAATTAAAGAATAAGGAAAATAAAACAGAAATTCAAATCAAGATGTTAGGTAAGTAACAAAGGCTATCACACGTGGTTATCTTTAAAGGAGTTGTTCAGATTACCTGATATAGGCAGGGGAATTTGTAGAAGTCATTTATTTATTTACGTATTAAGTACAGCGTTTCACTAGATACCTGGGACTCATAGTGACCCTTCTGTGTCAGCCTCCTCAGTGCTGGGATTACAGGTGTTGCCACCACACCCAGTTTCAGTAGCCAGCAATGTAGGCTCAGAATAAGGCCAGCGCAGTTTGTGTTACTGGTGATCAAATTTGGTCCTTACACTTGCCAGCCTGATGCTATGGCCGCTGAGCTATCCCCAAAGCCCCATGCATGGGACTTTGATCAAAGCATGAAACATTAACTATTCCTTTTAATAAATCAATAGAAATTACTGCGCAATTATCTCAATTATCTTTTCTCTCTTTATACACACACGCACACACACACACACACACACACACACACACACACACATATTCATTCTGTTCTCTTTCTGTTATCCCAGTAGTTTTCTGTTGAAAAGTTTGATTATTTTGTTAATAAAATAACTATGAAACAATGTGATTTAACATCATACTAAGATCTAAATTTAGAATTTAATTAAAATATACATTGTTTCAATTATGTACATGGTAAAAAATTAGTGGAAGTAGTAGAAGACAAACTTGATAACTAAAATTCAGAAATGTATAATCAGGCCACAATATAATGACTGGTGTTCAGAGCATAATTTCAATTTATATCACATATCCAAATCTACTAATGGAGTAATTTATTTTCTAGATATTACTTTTAAAACTCTACAGTGTTATAGTTATGGTTTATGTCTAGCTGAGTCCCAAAAGCCTCATGTAGTCCTGGAGCGGGGACTTCTGTAGATTGAGACTTGACTCATGAGTCACTAGGATTATGTGATTTAGTATTGATCTCGAGTTTGAGACTTCGTCCATGATTCCTGGGATTATGCGTTTTAAGTACTTCTGGGATTATGGGTGTAGCCTAAAGTGGATAAACTGAGGTGGAGAGCCTGAGTGTAATATAAAGAGAGACAGAGAGACAGGCTGAAGCTGTTACTCTCTCCTACCCTGGTTGGTTGATTTCCTCTGTTGCGATTGTTGCTGTTCTGCCACCATGAAATGCTGCTCTCTGCCGTGTTCCACTCAGCCTTGGGCCAGCCGAATATGGACTGAAACCTCCAGTAACTGTGAGCTAATAAACCTTTCCTTCCTTCATTTTGAGTGTTGAGTATTTGTCCCAGCATCGAGCAAAAAGAAACTAAGACAGATATCTTCTCAGATGTTTCTCAACATTTAGAAACTAAAGTTTCTTCTATTTTATGATAGACAGATTTCTTATTTCCTTAGCCTCATTTCTTATCTGTAAATAGGACTAATGACACTTGCTTGGAAGATAACTTTTTTTTTTTTTTTTTTTTTTTTTTTTTTTTTTTTTTTTTTTTTTTTTTTTTTTTTTTTTTTTTTTTTTTGTCTTTTTGAGACAGGGTTTCGCTGTACAGTTCAGGCTGGCCTTGAGCTCAGTTTTATAGCACGGGCTGGTCTCGAACTCTTTGGGCTGGTCTCGAACTCTTACCGATCCTCCTGCCTCAGCCTCCCGAGTGCTGGGATTACAGGCGTGCACCACCACTCCCGGTTTGGAAGATAACTTTTAAATGTATAACAAAATAGTTGTTACATTCACCACTCTTAAAACAGATATTATCAACAGATGACGTCATAGATCCCTCATAACAGTCCCATTTGAAAGTTTAATATGGACTTCATTCACAGAAATTTGAGGAACTCTATTATTTCAAACCATCTACTCACAATATTCAGACTTGGTTAGTTCACTTATTTATGCCCAAAGAGTATTCTAAAATCGTCCTTAATTTTAAAATCATTAATGAAACACTACATGATTGGTAGACATAGAACTTGAAAGAAGAGGTTACACTCTGTGACTGTTCCAGATAATGGAGAGGAAACGAACACAGCTTGCCAGCTAACACAGTGCTTTCCATATAACCTCAAATCTTGTAGAAAGTGGTATGAAACAGTGAGCAGCTTAAAAGAGACTCAGGAAAGCTAGCAGACCTCAGAAGAGGGTTCAAGGAGCAGGAGCAGTGAAGACCTCTCCCAACCGAGATACTGATCCTGTTGTGATCTCAAATGTTTTGCTTCATTTGTTTTTGGGTATAGCTCCTAGTAATGGAGCTCAATTGTGCGGACTTAATAATTTTTCAAAAAATATCTGTCTTAGCAAAGCTACTTTCTTGTTTCGTTTTTTTGTTCTCAGGAAGAATTTGGATATTTTAGTACACAAATATATTTAATAAAGACAGACTTGTATTTTTGTGTTATGCCTGGCTCAGTCTGCCCTGGGGGGTGTGGCTAGCACACCTGCGGTGCTGGGGATTGATCTGCTCTCCCTGCCATTGCTGGCCTTTCCTAAGCTGGCGCTTTAGACCAGTGAGCAATCTTGCCAGCCTCAAGACAGATTTTTTTTTTTATATTAATCACAAAGAATCTTGACAGCATGAAGAAAATTTTATTGCCCTTGTCTTGAAAGAATTTGATAAGAATTAATAAACGTTTGGAACTTAAACTATAAATGGATTTCCAGGAAGGAAATGAGGAAACTTATTTTAGTCAAAGAAAACTACAAAACAAGATAAAGGAGCTCTGAAGAAATACATATTTAACAAATTATGAAAATTCTTCCATATTTGAATCATAAAATACTTGAGAAAAGGTAAGATGGAAAATGGAAAACAATTTTAAAATAGAAATATGAAAGTAACATTGTGATAATGATGAAATCGATATTGAGTGTAAAGAACAAACTTAGTGTGCTGCAAATATCTAAACTTCAGGACTAATAGTCAAGCTTCAGTAATCAAGGCATTGTGGTATTGATACAAAGACAGATAAATATAATAATGGAACTGAACAGAGACTCTGAACTCAATATGCAAAGAAAAACAATTTCACTGGGAATGAGAAAATCCAGAGAAACAAGTCTTACAAATTAAATAAATTCTAGAATGTGCAGATAGTAGAGTACTACTCACACTTACATAAAAATAATTCATATGCTACAAAAACACACAGAAGAAACAAAAATATTTTACTATGTAAAATAAAGCAGTTGAAAAGATTGTATATACGATATGGTTTCAATTATGTGGTATTCTTGAAAAGGAAAAATTATCACCAGAGCAATTATGTAATATTTTCTTTTTTTTTTTTGCGGGACCGGGGTTCAAACTCACAACCTTGCACTTGCCACGCAGGCACTTGTGCCTCGGAGCTATCTCCCCAGCCCCTATATAATATTTTCAAATTTAGGAGTGCTAGGAATTCAGATGAATTGACAAAATAGAGACAATGTTTTAAGGCAGAGAGAAAGTACTATAGTTCACTACAGTGGTGTTCATGTGCCAGAACTCATTTTCCATAATTACGAAATGTGAAAAAGAAGACATTAGTAAGCTATTTTCTTAGAAAGATGATGATGCAAAAAAGTAGATTCCACATCTTTCATAAACTTATCAGTGGTAGAAAAAGTGATTATGGGGAGGTAGGCATGTGGGGTGGCAGGGTCCATGAGACCACAACTCTTTAACCTTCTCCATTTTGGATCACGTGCCAAAAGTCCTAAATGGGGACCCGGAGCCTGGTGGGATGGCTCAGTGGTCTAAAGCGCCTGCTTGGGAAAGCTTGGGCAGCTTCAGGGACTGCGGTTCGATCCCTGGCACCACATGCTGCGCCAGCCCTGCCCTCCGGGAGGGCTGACCTGGCCATAAAAATGAGTGAATAAACAAGCAGGGGTTCTAAACCAAGAAAAACACAAATAAATAAAATAAAAAATTCTAAAAAAAAAAAAAACCCACTAAAGTCCTAAATGGAGACAGCCTGGTGCAGGGTTTTTAAGAGAGTGAAATCTCACACTGGACTCTCTGTATTATTTCCTGGATGCCCTGTTTTTGTTTTTGTTTTTTCATAAACCTAATAATAAAATGAATAGGCAATCCACATAGTGGGAAAAATTACAGCAAGTTGTCCCTCAGACTAAAGACTTACATATAAAATATATAAAGGATTGAAAAACATCAGGCCCCTAAATTCAAATACTTAATCCCAAAATGGGCTCCTGAGATGAATACTCACTTCTCAGATGAACAAATACCAAAAATGGCAAACAACGATGTGGAACAAGAGAAGTTCTGCATCTCTGCTCATGTGAGAGGCGCAAATTAAAATGGCACAGAGATTCCATCTCACTCCAGAAGGAATGGCTGTGGTCAAGAAGTCAACCAATAGGAATGCTTGGGGGAGGGCCTTGTGAGAAAGAAGGAGTGCTTTTCTGACTATTGGTGGGAGGTAGAGTGGTGTAGCCAATGTGGAAATCAGTGTGGATATTTCTTAGAAAAGGAGGACTGAAGATCCAACTTGACCTAGTTCTTCTTCTTCTAGATATCTTCTCTGAAGAATTAAAATTATTATATTACAGCAATATATGTGTATTTATGTTTATAGAAGCATAATTTATAATAGCTAATTTTGAAAATGATCCAAATACCCATCAACTAAGAAATAGATTAAAAAGATTATATATAAGTATATTTATAATTATACATTATATATTATATAACTTATAATTATAAAATTATAAAAAGATTATATATAATAATATATCTATATATCTCTGTCTCTATTTCTATATTTAGCTGAGTAAAAAAAGGGTAAAAGCGGAATCTTTTGTAGGTAAATAGGTGCAACATGAGACCATACTCACTAATGAAATAAATCAGACCCATATGTATGAACACCCTATTGTCTCACTGGTGTGAGAAAATCAACAAATAAATAAGATCCAAAATCTACAATGTGAATTGGGTAGAACCTGTTCAGAAGAAAAGACAAAATACGATGAGGTAAAAGGGGAAAAAAAATATATATATATATATAGAGAGAGAGACAGAGAGAGAAAAAGAGAGAGACAGACAGACAGAGAGAGAGGAGAGAATTAAGGTAGTTACATGGTTAGTTTTCTTCATTCATTAGAAAGACAGATTTCTTCTGGAAGAATGGAGAGTGAGAAAGGAAACCATGTACATAGGAGATAAAGTCCTTAGAAAGTGAGAATCAAATGAATGACAGTGATACATAAATTGATTGTTTACATTTGAAATCTAGATGGTCACTTTCTCTCAAAACTGAGTATGCTTACTTGAATCAGTCATATTTTATTTTATGTTTTTCTTCTTTCAGAACTTTTGTTTGTTTGTTTGTTTGTTTACTTATTTATTTATTTATTTATATTTATGGCTGGCTCAGCCTGCCCTGAGGGCAGGGCTGGTGCAGCATGTGGTGCCAGGGATCGAACTGCGGTCCCTGCAGCCGCCTAAGCTTTCCTAAGCAGGCTCTTTAGACCACTGAGCCATCCTGCCAGGCCCAAATCAGTCATATTTTAAACTTTATTTTTAAACTGAATTGCTTTAGGCACAGTTGGATATCCATAAATACTGACATGAGCTTAAATTTGTATTTACTGTATTTTGAAACATATGCTTTTCTATTTCGGCTTTGCTCTGATTTCTTGATTGAAATGTCAAACTATCTGCACATGTTGCAGATATAATTCACTCCAAATGAGATTTTGTTTTCATTTTCCAAACCAGCAGTATGCTATTTACATATTTTCTCTCTCCATTTAAATCTTGGAGTGCTACTGAATGGGCAGTTCATTTTACATTGACTTTTGAAAGTCTTTGGAATTTTGTTAAGTAAAAGAAAAAAAAAAAAAAGTAAAGGAGAATGATTTTTGTTCAAGAGCCAAGGGCAACAATGTTTAAATGCTGTTACAACTTTGATGAGATAAATTAAAATTTATTTCTTCAAGTTAACGTAGAGCCCAATGACATATAATAATTAATGCAATGGTGTCAGAAAAATCTGAGTGTAAAATATTTCCTGAATCATTTACTAGTTTTGAGGTATCCCATGAGTAAAATCTCTAAACCCTAATTATCTACTCTGCAAAATTTAACACAAATGTTGATCTGACATGATTTTAATACCTAGTTTTTAAAGGACGACAGTGAACATGGTATAAAATCCTACAATGAGTTACATTTTCAACATATACTGAAAATTATTTTAAACTTAATAAAGATTGCATTTCTGTATGTTGATTTAAAAGTATATGAAAATTGTTCACTGTCAGTGGTCAGTTGAGAAAAGCAAATTGAAACAGCCCTGAGATTTCATCTCATCCTAGAAAGAATGGCTAACATGCACAAGTCAGTCAATAACAAATACTGGACAGGCTGTGGAGAAAAAGCAACCCTTCTGCACTATTTGAGGGAGTGTAGACTGGTAAAACCACCATGGAAATTGGTTGTGGAGATTCCTTCAAAAGCTAGCATTGGGGCTCCCATTCAATCCTGCTATTCCCCTCTAGGATATTTTTTTCCAGAAGAACTGAAGCCTCATATCACAGTCATATATGTGTGCCCATTTTTATAGCAGCATAATTTATTATTGCCAAATCCTGGAAACAACCCACATATCCATTGATAAGGACGTTGTGGTATTTTTACACAATGAAGTATTATTCAGCTGTAATGCAGGATAAATTTGAATCTTTTGTCAGAAAATGGGTGCATCTAGAAAACATACTTTTAAGTGATACAAATCAGACCAGCATATGCACACACTGTTTTCTCCTTAGTATGAAAACCTTAAAGAGAAAAATGGCATCTGAAAGGTATAAGAGACACTGATAAAGGCGAATGAACTTATTCAAAAGAAAGGAATTAATGAGTTGAGAAGGATAAGAGAGGGAGTGGAGAAAGAGATTTATCTATGTGCATAGCAGGATGGCTTGCACAGCTGTCCTGTGCATTTCTGCTGGTGTCTGGAAAAAAGCAGCTAATCCTGTAATTTGTTTCATCTCTTTTTTTCAACTATTTCTCCTTTTTCTCTTAATTTCTTAATACAGTTTTTATTTTTTGTTTCTTCTTCTAGGTTTACATGCATGTATCTGACAATATGAATAGCATAACACTATGTATTACGAAAAATACTGCAAAATCAATACTACTTTTTATGTTAAAAATCTGTATGCTTTTTGAATTTATTGTTTTAATTATAATTTACACTCTCTATAAAAATAGAAAAATAAACAGTAAATTAGGACTATTGATGTTCTCTTTAAACAAATGTTAAAAGTCTTATGAAAATTAATTATGCTATAATATTAATATATTTTGATACAAATATATTGGACAAATGAAACAATTTGTTACTGTAAAGTTAACTATATTTGATTACTTCATTTAAACTATAATGTTCTTTAGAGTTTTCCTTTATCATTATATTTTTGTGACACAGATAGCAATCTGACGGCCTTATGAGGACACATGATCTAATGTTAATAAATTTTATTTTATTTTATTTTTGGATATGTTAATTTTAAACTGCAAGTTCAGGAGAAGAAATCTGAGCAAATTATCATTTTTTCCAAGACTAATGAATTATATGAAAACATACAGAACATTCTGTTGCTAATGTGACATATAATACACATGAGAATGTTTTTAAAGTATATTAATTCAACTTAGGTGTATACAAAGATTACATCATCATAGGGAATTTTGTCTTTTGGTTGGATGTGTTGTCAGAAATCAAAAGGTTGCTAGGATAATTTGAAACCAAAAAATGGGATCCAAATCTAGTTAGCATTAAAGTTGTATGTAAGAATGAAATACATAATAGTAACTCTAAAAATAGTCTCTATAAACGTAATGCAGATGGTTGGAAAAAATGCATTTTTTCCACTTATTTCTCTGTAAATAAAGTGAACTTCACATTACACTCCATAAATGTGTATCTTATGAATCTGAACTGAAAAACAAATAGAGAAAATTAATCAGTGTGTAAATAAAGTAAAAAAGAGGGTAGATATCACTTTATGGGAAAATGATTATTTAAAATTAATTTTCTTTAATAAATAATAAGAAAAAGTAACTTATTCAAAACTTTCTTTTAATAAAGAACATTATATAGTACAAACAAAGCTGATTTGTAAAGACTAAACATTTATTATTTACTTGAGAAATTAAATACATGCATGCACAGAAAGCACATTTACTTTGGAAAAGAATATCAATTTAAGAAATTTCTCATTAAATAGATAATAATAATCAGAAGTACATTTTATTTTCTGCTTTTTGATATACTGCTAATAATTTGCTAATCTTAGGCACTGCCTTTACCAACAGTATAGAAATTGAGGGCTATGTGTAAGAGAATGATTTGTCAGTAATTACATCTGTAGGTGAAAAAGGATTTTTCCATCAGTGGAATCCCATGAATGCACACACTCTATTGACTTTATAAGGGAGAAAAATAATACCATACAAGTGCATCCTGAGTCGTTCACTGGATTCAAGTGTCTTCTGCATGACAGGTATCTTCCAATACTTCAAATCAACAGGAGATAAAAAAAAATGAATGTTAAAATGTCAAAAGAAGTTCCATAATTGATGGTATAGTTACTCAGTTAATATATATATATATATTGATTTTGAAGTATTATTCAGCTGTAATGCAGGATAAATTTGAATCTTTTGTCAGAAAATGGGTGCATCTAGAAAACATACTTTTAAGTGATACAAATCAGACCAGCATGTGCACACACTGTTTTCTCCTGATATATATATATATATATATATATATATATATATATATATATATATATATATCAGGCAACATTATTCAGTCGAATCAGCACCAGAATAAATTAGTGAACTAACAAGGGATGTGGTTACTCAGGGAATTGCAAGACATGATAATGAAATACTTGGGAAGTTTTAATGATTAAATTGTCCCCAAGGAAAACTTCTGCTGAACAATCATTAAAATGTATTCTCTTACATTTTTCACATTTTAAAAAAATTTTCTCCCTGGGATTCAAATGTGAATAATACTGTTAATATCCAGTTTTGTATTTATTTTTCATGTGTAGAGATATAATGGAGTAGTTATGCCTAAAAGTCCATGTGGGGAATTTTCAAGTTTCCTTGAAAGAAAAACCCTTGCATAAATAAAGTGCGTTCCATCTTATTTGTTTTCTTTTTGTCTTTTTTGTTTGTTTGTTTGTTTTTGTATTTTAGGGAGGAGTCTAAAGGGTATTCAGGGTCTCAATACTAGGTCAGACTCATAGTGATCCACCTGTTTATAGCCTCCCAAGAGCTAGGATCACAAGTGTGCCCCACCATGCCAGTTTCAATTGCTGTCTCAGCCTGCCCCCTGGGATGAGGATGGCATGGCGGGTTGTATTTTATTATTAGTTTAAAAAATAACATCTTGACTACATATAATCTTCCAGATATGGTCTTATGTGTTGTATGCTTAATTTTTATAATTCTTTGATATACATAATACCAAAACTCATAATCAAGGTTTGGTAATTCTGAATGTGTGTGTCAGGTTTAGTAGCCAAAATCAGATCAATATAAGATTCATTCAAAAATCCAAGTACGTTTCATTATTCTGAATCGCCCCCAGAATGGCAAGGCACTTTGCCACTTAAAGGAAAGATAACTGGGGCTGGGGAGATAGCTCCCTGGCACAAGTACCTGCCTGGCAAGTGCTAGGTCGTGAGTTTGAACCCCAGTCCCACCAAAAAAAAAAAAAAAAAAAAAAAGGAAAGATAACTGCTAAGATGCACATGATTTCGACTAGGTTCTATACTATGCATAATAACAAATGAAGCTATTTACATTTTAAATATTTCTGTCACAGTGTTGCTACTTAACCTGAGAACACACTCATTTACATTCCAAGAGCTGTTTGAGAACTGAAGTAAACATAAGTGTACATAAAGAAAGAGATCCCATGATGTTTTGGAGGAAGTGAACTTCTAAGCATTTATTAACTAATATACTTATGTGGCAGATAAATAGCAAACTAAAATTCATGAGCTGTCTGTGGGAAGGAACTGAAAAAAGAGCTAAGAGATCCACATTTTAGTGTCAGATAAAGTAGTAACTTTTTTTTTTTACCTTAGAATTGTCATCTTTTCATGTTTCTGAACTATATTCTTAAATCTTTCACAATGAAGAAATTCACAGTGCATTCTGTATAACTCGGTACAACCTTAAAATAACTTAAAAGAGTAAAACATTCATACCTCATGTGTTAGACACTCATCTCAATCAACCCATTTTGTGTAGCTCTCAGTGCAGTAAGCATTCTCATTTCATTCTTTTCCCATCTTAGCTATGGCGTGAGGTACACACAGAGAATGTTTTGTTGGGCTCCATGGAAAGCACTGAACAGAAAATCACGGATTCTCATTATTTCATGGGCACTACAGTGCACTTCCATGAAGCTCCCTGCTGCTTTTTGCATCTTATAAAAGATGCATCAGGAGGGTAGATTTTGTAAACTTTCCAAAAATGATCTGTTTAATAAAACAAAGATTACTCTTAACTTGGACACTGCCTACATTATAGGAACTTACCTACAAGTTTGTAAAACTGGGTCCCTAGATTGGTGTATTAATGCAACTAATGGATATCTGCTTGGGCTCCATTGAAGAGGTGGGGTAATCACGCAAGAGGCTGATTCTGCAGCTCTTCATTTCCTTTCCTCATGGCTTTCAACTTTCTGCGAGATCTTTTATCATTATTTTAAAAATGGAGCCTCAAGGTGATCAGTTCTAACCTCACTCACGAGAGTGACATTAAATAAAATCCACTGGATTGCTCTCTGGCGTGAAGCCTGACACGATACAGCATAGTTCTTCATCAGGCAAAGGACTGGTGCAAATACATACTCTGAGACTCAAAACACTCAGCCATCTCATTGCAAAGCAAAAGCTCACTTTGTATAAGTAGTCTTTTCTGGAAGAGACCCACGCCTGTCCTTCTGTGTCTAAGGTATACCAGTTCCCAGAAAGATCTGCTTCTGGGATTTTCCTTCCTATTGTCTTATTCCTCACTCCTCCCCCATCATCTGTACGTCTCACTTCTGAGCCAATCATTTCCAAATGGAGCTTTCCAAATAGCTGCTTCTCAAAATGCATCACCAGTTTTTATTTTGTAGTTTTCTAATCGCTATCTCAACTTATAATTTATTTTATTAATATTTTCTTTCACCTATATTTTATACTCTGTAAGATCAGGCAATTTTTGTCAATTATTTATAAATTTCTAATTATATATAATAACATAAATTGACAGTACAAAGAATTATAGGTAGTATATTTGAGGGATTAATGAGGAACAGAGATACCTAGGACTCGTGAGATCGTTGAATTAAATTTGATTCATGTGTATATTTATATGCATGTGTAATGTATGTGATAAAATTAAATTCATATATCATTTTCCCATTGTAATTTAATTGCGTATACATACATATATATCACTAATATATAACCTTTAGAAGAAAAATATTTTCTTCAAAATTAAAATTACTAATACAAACACACAATTATCATCTTGCTCATTGTTGACCATCATTGATTTAGTAAAGACATGTTTATTCAAAATTATACCACTCACTCTATTCTTAGAGGCACATATATTACTTTGTTATTAAATAAAGGCACTTCATAGGAGATATTGCCTAGTTTGTAGTATTTTATGCCTGAGTAATTTATTTGCTGATCGGAGGTTGTTCTTTTGGTAACTTATTATTTGCTTTAAAGTAATATAGTAAAATTTCTTGGAGAGAAATTCTTTAGAATCATTCCCTAAAGAGAATGCATTCTCAATACAACATTGTTCTTGAAAAAAAGAATTTCTGGAAAAAGAAAAATTGTATTGCTGGAACATAAAAATCTTTATTAAGATATATATATATATATATATATATATATATATATATATATATATTTATTTTGAGACAGGGTCTCGCTGTGCAGTTCAGGCTGGCCTTGAGTTCACTTTTGTAGCCCAGGCTGGTCTCGAACTCGCACCGATCCTCCTGCCTCAGCCTCCCGAGTGCTGGGATTACAGGCGTGCACCACCACGCCCGGCTTAGGATATATTTTTGTTTACTACATTATACCATTGTGCTTTCCCCTCTAATCTCTACTTGAAGTATTGGAATGTTTGTAAAACTAAGTTGAAATAGAGATGAAAAAGAATAGATAACAATGATAAAGTTCCAAAGATAGAAACTGAAACTAGTCAAAAGGGAAATACTGACTAAAATTGCTAGCAGGGAAAAAAAAAAAAAACAAACACACACACACACACAAAAAAAAAAACAGATGGATAAAATGAAGGCTTTTTGAAATGTGAAAATAAAATAAATGGCAAATAAGTTTCAATTCAATAGATACTGGCTGACTCTTTGAAATGGATTGGTTACCCTGTTCGATTTTTAATAGAACATCATTTATATTCCCAGAGAAATAAAAATTTGAGTTAAAGAAAACTTCATCCAATAAAGATAGCAAAGGATATTCTCCTCTCTGCCAACTAAAAGAAGTCACTTAGAATAATTTCATTTTTTTCAGTCTGGAAGAAAGTCATAGGTTTTATTTAATACATTACTCATTTTAACTAGAGATTGAACTTTACCAACCAATATCTACTAATTTATTGATTCTGTTTACTCCATGTAGAATTTTTTCATTCGTTTTATGCATATATTTTATATCACTTATTAAGGCATCATCTTTGTCTTACAAAAATATAATTTTAATTCAATTTACTTTGCAAAACAGAAGTTATTTCTAGTAATGTAGTTTTTCAATTCATTACTTCGTATAACTGGAAAGAGTCATCTTTGACACATTGGTTATAATGGTATTTGAAAAAAATCAGCTTGCCTATGAAAAATCTCTTTTCTTAATCAGTACTCATGAAATTTCCATCAATAAAAGCCAACCTTAATAGTTTTCCCCTATAGAGTCCCTATAATGTAAGTCCTTAGCTATTAAAAAAAATGAACGACTTAAGATGAAATTCATTTTCATTTTAGACTTTGTGCAAGGTGAATGTCTCAATTTTCATTAATAATAGTAATTAATAGCCAGGCGTAGTGGCTCATGCCTGTAATCCCAGCACTTGGGAGGCTGAGGCAGGAGGATCACTGCAAGTTCGAGACCAGCCTGGGCTACAAAAGTGAGCTCAAAGCCAGCCTGAACTGCACAGTGAGACTCTGTCTCAAAAAAAAAAAAAAAAAGCCAAAAACAAAGGTAATTAATAAAATGAAATTATACTATTTTATATCAAAACAGTCGTAGATTAACTAGAGTCATATTTATTGGTTGCAGAGTATATAATTTTAAATTTAAGAGATTCTCATTATGGTTTAGAAAATATTGTGTTTATTTATATCTGATGATACTATTTGTAAATGCTATTGATAAGCTGAAGCAGGAAAAATATTTTTAAACTTTATATTAAAGAATTTTAAATTTATGCTTTTTCAATATATGCAATATATAAAACTTTTGTAAAACAATAATCTGAACAAAATACCAAACTTAATGGGAGAAATGTATTGTGGTTTTCAATTTATTTAATTTGAATTTGAAAACTAAACACAAAAGCAGGAACAAAGATCAGAAATTGAGGGCCAGCCAAATAGCTCAGCAGATTAAGTGCCTGCAAGCAGGCACAGGGGCTGGGGTTTGCTTGGATCTGCTGTGTTGGCCCCATCCCCAGGGAACATTGAGAAGATAATGGAGACTGGTGCCTGGTGACACAGCCTATAACCCCAGGTCTTGGGAGACTGTATAGATCAATGCAAGTCTTATCTAGTGGTGAGACCCTGAACACCCTGTAGAACCTTCCCTAAAGTATAAAAAGAAAAAATTAAAATCAGAAATAAAAACAGAAACTGGACAACATACAACAATACATATGTTACACATTTTCAAAACAAAAACAGCTGATTAAAAATGCTTGCTATATTATGTAATGTCATTGCCGAATATGTTGCTCAGACTAGTAGATGTAGTCATGTAAGACTGGGCATCTGATTGCATATTACTACTTGTTTTCAAGAAACCTTAAATCTTTGTTCTTCTCTCTCTTTTTTATTTTTTAACAGAGAGTTAGTAATAATTGATATGACATTGGGAACGTTGTACATTTAGAAGACCGAGATGACAGGTAGTCATGTATGGTTTTTGTATTACACATTGCTATTCTCAATGTTGTTCCTTAGATAATACATATTAGCATATAAAGTTAGTCAAGGTGAAAATTCTACACATTAACAGTTATTTTCACAAAACAGATGAAAACTATTAGTACAATCACCATACTCAACCTGTATGTGTACTTGCAAGCTTTTTCACTTATACTTTTTCCTTTCTCTTATCTTTATTGCTTAATCGTTAAGTTCTGTTTACATTTTACTAAATCCGTCACACATTTCAGGTTGTATTTCTTCTTTTAGGTTCTCACACTAGGAAGACAATATAACATTTATGCATGTGGGTCTGATGTATTGCACTTATAAGTTGTCTTAGTTACTTTTTACTCGTTGCTGAGACAAATACCCGACACTCAAGATAAAGGAAGGAAAGGTTTATTTAGCTCACAGTTCGTAGAGGTTTCAGTCCATATTTGGCTGGCCCAAGGCTGATTGGAGCAGGGCGGAGAGTATCCAGTACATGGTGGCAGAACAGCAGCAAAATGGTGGCAGAAGCAGTCAATCAATTAGGGCAGCAGAGCAGCAGCAACAGCTCGAGCTCGAGTCTGTCTCTCTGTCTCTCTTTATATTACATTCAGGCTCTCCGCCTTAGCTCCCGCCCTAGGCTACACCCATAATCCCAGAAGTACTTCCACCCATAATCCCATCAGTACTAAAACCTATAATCCCAGGGATCATGGATCAAGTCTCAAACTCTAGAAGTCCCCGCCCAATGACTCCATGAGGCTTTGGGGGGACAA
>PVJA010020607.1:0-36770 GCA_004027025.1 Myocastor coypus | reverse complement strand
GTGCAGGCTGGAATCATCAAGTGTTCAGAGAGCTAACTGTGATTATTGCTACTGTCTTCATAGCACTTACATTAACTGGTTCTTGGAACATCTTTTCCCCTTGCATAATTAATCCTCTACTCTGGCTGATGCCAGAAATGCAGTTTTGTTTCAAAGAGGCACTGCACATACTCAAAATGTGTAAGCAGCAGACACCTTCCAGTGACAGTGCTGTAGGGCTCAGCAACTTGTCACCATAAGCCCACGTGACTGGCTGAGGCCAGGGAGCCCATGCCTATGCTTGAGCTGGTCATAGTGAAATTCTTGAGTCTCATGGACAGAGCTCTACTTCTTGACAACAGATCTGAGTGAGGCCAGCAGAACGGCCCTGGAGCCATGGCAGAAACGTGCTCTTCTGTGAATGGGAAGAAGGCTGCTGGGCCCTTGCAGCAGGGCTGGGGTCGGGGATACTCTGCTCGCTCTCTCTCAGCAAGAGTAGGGGACTCCTACTGCTTCACCTGCCCACTTTCACACCACCACCTCTTATGAGCACCAGGAAGGGCACGTGGGTGTTGGGGTGAACCCAAAAGCACTCGGATGGGGAGAATGCAGATGAGACCAGAGGCTCACACTTTCGCATTTGCATGTTGAGAGCTGTCTGCTTTGTAGAGTTCATGAGGCACTCTCTGATAGGTTAGCCCAAGGCACCTTCACAGCCAGTCTAGGAGGAAGGCAGGGAAATTGTTGGGTTTTTAGTAACACTTCTCAGATAAGAACATGGCTTCATATCAAGAGCTTGTCCAATATCCCAAGAGTAAGTAACAGTGAGACATCTAACCAAGACCATGTTCCCATCACCCAGGGATAGGTTTCTTTCTTTCTTTCTTTCTTTCTTTCTTTCTTTCTTTCTTTCTTTCTTTCTTTCTTTCTTTCTTTTTGTCTTTCTTTCTTTCTTTTCTTTTTTTTTTTTTTTTTTTTTTTTTTTTTTTTTTTGTATTTTAGGGAAGGGTATGCATGGCGTTCAGGGTATCACTACTAGATTGGCCTCATATTGATCTGACTGTTTATGGCCTCCCAAGAGCTGGCATTACAGGTGCACACCACTGAGCTCTGTCTCAATTGCCATCTCAGCACATCCTGGGGGTGGGGCCAGCATGGCAGGCCTGGGAATCAAACCCCCTGCCCCTACCCCTGCTTACAGGCACTTTAATCTGCTGAGCTATTTGGCCAGCCCTCAGAGATGTGTTTCTAAGTGAATATCATTTATCCAAGATGATCTACTGGGACAGAGAAACAGCAAAACTTCTAATCCTAGCTATTTTTAGTTCACCCTTTTAACTTTAAAAACATGTTTCCTAGTATCCTTATTATATCAGAACAGTATGCGCATACAATGAAGCAATCTGTTGGAGGGCCGGTGTCCAAATGTTCTTCCAGGTAAAGGTGCTTATGTGATGAGAAAGCTTGGAGGCCAGTGCTCTCAAGAGGAGCCTGACTGACAGGAGCATAACAGCTCATTCTGCAGCTTCCTGTTCCTTTCAGGGAACTTTTCTTTTGTTTTCTTCTCTTTTCTTTTCTGTCTTTCTTTCTTGCATGGCTGGGAATTTTCATGGGTGTATATTCTTCAGATTGGTCTGCAGCTTGCCGAGGCAATAACTGATTTTACAGACTGAAAGGCGTTTTCTATCATCCACCAAGTCTATGGCGCATACAAATCATTCTTTTCAGTGCAAGGATCCCTGTGCTATGCAAGCATGGTGGCTCTGGCTCCCACAGAGAGAGTGCATGTTCTCAGCATCATCTGTGATCACTTAGAGGAAAAGGTTCACAAACACACAGGTCCACCCAGCGTCTGTGCACGGATTTTTGAATCATAACAACCCCAAACTGCTATTAAACATTAAGGTCACTACAACTGCCACTTGGCACATTTGAAATATGGCAATCTGACTAAAAACTAGGGTGGAACTTTGAAGAAGGAACTGGTGTCTGATCTGTTCACTGCTTTATCTCCACCTGGCACAGGGTCATTCAGATTGACCAAATGAATGATGGTGGATGGGTTACCCCTCAACATTGCCTCTTTTCTGATGCAAGACATCTCTAAAGGGACAATAAATGAATGCAAAGGAGACAAATGTAAAGATAGTAGAAACAAGAGGCATCAGTGACAGACAGCACATGTTTGGAAGACAGGTGAGGGGTGACAGCCGATGGGCAGAGGGGAGCCAGTAGTGACCTGGTCTCTACAGGACTGTATAGGGACACAGGGTGAGTATGTCTACGAGGGACACAAATGACCCTTGGAGGCGGGGGATCAGGGGACACCATGCTCAGGGGCCAAGGCAGTCTGAGGGGCCATATTTGAAAGTCAGAGGAGTTTTGCTTTTCAGGAGAAATGGACTGGAAGAGGCGCCAGGTGAGGGGACAGGAGGCATCGGAAGAAATGAGGTTAAGGGCAGTTGCCAAGTAAGGAAGAGAACCCTTCATCTTTGGAAAAAACCAGCACATGCCCTTCAAGAAGTGGCCCCCACGTGGGGGGTACATGAAATACCTAGAGAGCAGCAGTGAGCTGGCATTGCAGTCTCCCCCACGTGGATGCCAAGCCGTCTGCAGCGCCTTGCTCTTGCATAGGAATGGCTGGGAGCCCAAACCTGGGGGAACTGAGGCAAATACCAGAACAGAGGAGTGTGCGAGTAGAGGGAAGGGCCCAAAGCAGCTATTAACATCCTCAGAGAGATGCGGCCCAAACTGGACGCAGTGGTGAGAACAAGTAGAGAATGATCAGGAGCTCCTGGACATGAGGCACGTGAGCAAAATCAAAATCCCCAGAGAAGATATGCAAAGTAAAGTGTCACACCAAAAACAACACAAAAGACATACATGAAACAGAAATTATAGCCTCAGAATCCAAAAAGTCCAATTTTTGACAAACAGGAATCTTCAAAAGAGACAATAAAGTAAACTGGAAGGAGAAAAAAATGATTAAAAAAAGTATAAGAACATCTTCTGGGATTGAACAATACGCACTTCCATACTAAAATGGCCCGCGTGTGGGGTGCCCACCCCAGAGAAGGAAAAGGATTTCCAAAGTACACTCTGGGGAAATTTTAGACCAACAGTGAGGAAGGTGCAAAAAGCTTCCGAGTAGAGAGGGTCACATCAGGGAGTGGCATTTTGTATCAGGAAGCTACAGCCAAAAGACAACACACAGAAAAGGCTTTGAAATTCTGAATGGAAAATTATTTCCAACTGTGAATATCTTACAGCCACCACATTACTAGTACTGGAGATAATCTCAGAAAATTCTCTCTCTCTCTCTCTCTCTCTCTCTCTCTCTCTCTCTCTTTCTGCCTCAGCATTCCAAATAGCCTGAGGTTACAGGACTATGCCCCTACACATCTGGCATCATATTTAAGAATTCCAAAATTCTATTTTCTATGTAGGACACACCTGGAAGATAAGCCCTAGTAAAGCAGGGGGTAAGTGGACTAGCAGGAAGGCAGCCCGGCAGTGTGGAGAGGCCCCAGGGAAGAGCTGGGGTGGGGTGTGGGGCAAATCTGGGCTCCAGAAAGTACAGAAGGAACTGATGGATTATTTGATATATCTGTGCAATGAGGGAAAATACTGATATGCAATCTAAGGTCAAATTTAAAGATAAGTCTACAGAGAAGCAAATTAAAATAAGAAGCCATAGTTTTAGCACAAGGAAAATCATGCAGGAGAGGAAGTATAAAGAAGAGGAGAGTCAGCCCACTTTACAGAAACAGAAAGGAGCATGTTTCTTGGCTCTACAGTGACAAATACAGGCGCCAGGCTGCACACACTTTGTGCTCCATACCCAGAAGCACATGCTCTGGGTACTATTCAGTCTGCTCCATGTTATCTGAACTCTCACTACTCAGATCCAGCTGTGGTTTGTTGCTAGGTGTCCCACCCAAAGCCTCATGCAGTCATTGGGGCCGCATCTAGAGTTTGTGATTAATTCATGATCCAATGCTTGGATTATGGGTATGAGCACTACATTCAACCCTGGGCAGACAATCTACATACAAATGTAAGAAGGGGAAAGAAGCTAGCTAGCTGGCATAGATGCTGTTTCTCCTTCTGCTCTTTTCAGTGCGCTGCTGCCATGAATGATTACCCTCTGCCCTGTGCCACTCTGCCTTGGAGCCAGCTGAGACTGGCTTTGGACTGAAACCTCCACTAACTGTGAGTTAAATAAACATTTCCTTCCTTAGTTCTGGGTATTGGGTATTTTGTCATAACAAGGAGAAAAAAGTAACAGAGGACAGAATTTTGGTACCAGAGAAGTAGGGTCCTTGCTGTGACTAAACATGACCATGTGGATCATGAGATTTTGGGAAGGGCTTATGGGAAGAGATAGGAAGGGTTCAGACATGTTGCTTACAAGAGAAGCACTGTAACTGCTTCAGCTATTCTGTGTGGCAGATTCTGGTCAGAGTTCAGAAGTTCAGAAAGCTGACAGAAATCCTGCCTGTAAAGACCGAGCTGGGGAGGTTCCTTCTGGGAAGGATTATGTCGGTTGTTGGACTCCAGATGTGTGCTATGGCTTGGCAAAAAGTTTGTCTGCATTTTGCTTGTGTCCAGAGACTATCTGAGACTCAGATTAAGTGTAGTGCACTGGTTAATCTGGCAAAAGAAATCTCAAGGCAGTGGAATATTGAGGCAGAGGCATGGCTATTATTGGGGGCTTTTCATCAGATTTATATTGAGAATCAAAGACAAGGAGCCTAGCAGGATGATTTAAAAGGTGAGTTTGGCCAAATAAAGGAAGCTTCAGAATTTTTTTTTTTCTTGTTTCAGAACCTTTGTTTGTTTACTCACTCATTTTTATGGCCGGCTCAGCCCACCCCAAGGGCAGGGCAGGGCAGGGCAGGGCTGGCGCAGCATGTGGTGCCGGGGATCGAACCGCGGTCCCTGAAGCCGCCCAAGCTTTCCCAATCAGGCGCTTTAGACCACTGAGCCATCCTTCAGGGCCCCAGGAAGCCTCAATAAAGCTGTGGAATGCAAAGATGAAGCAGAGAGGATCTCCACTGCCCAAAAGGAACAAGAGAATGAGAAGGATGGCCTGAGGGTGTTACAGAAGGCAGCTGTCTCCACCCTTTGCCACTTCGGAACCATAAAAGTGAGGGATTTCGCCTTGAGGGGAAAGCTGCAGCACACCGTGTTCCAGAATGACAGTGGATCTAGAATGGTGCTGGCATACAGAATTTGCTCCTCAGAATCAGATGACAGTGCATAGCAATCCAGGCAGTCAACCCCTACAGCCAAGAGAAGAGGAAACCTGGCTACTGCTCCAGCTGGCAACAGCCTTTGGCATCATTCGTATGGCATTGGTTTTAGGCACTTGGCAAATGCAGGAGTTCTAAGGTTAAGAAGGCTTCTACCTAGATTTCAGTAGACCTAGAAGGCCAGGCAGTGTGCCCCAGGGAGGACAACATGTGAAGCAGAGGGTGAAAAGCCTAATGTGCAGTAGAAAGCCCAGAAGTTTGGAAAAGTCAGCCATGTGGATCATCTAAGAAAAGTCAGTCTAAGACAGAACTCATACGAACTACCACCAAAAGTGCCAGAGGTGGAGCCAAGTGGAACTCACAATTTGCCACAGATTGCTTTAGAAGGTCCACACGGAACTATAGGACTTAAAGTTTGCCCTACTGTATTTTGGACTTGCTTTGGTCCTAAGGCTTTGTATTCCCCTGCTTTGTGTACCTTTTGGAATTGTAGTACTTTTCTTGTGCCACTGAATGTCCAAAGTGTTTTAACTTTTCATTTGTACAGGTGCTCACAGCTAGGAGTTTGCCTTAGATCTTGGAGGAAACTTGGGACTTGGACTTTTCAGTAATGCTGAAACTATAGGACTTTGAGATAGAATAAGATGTCTTTTACACAAAGGGATGTGTATGAGTCTTTAGGGGCCCAGGGTTGGGATGTTATGATTTGTATCTAGGTGCTCCCCCAAAGCCTCATGCAGTCACTGGGGAGGCTTCTGGAGTTTGTGATTAATTCATGATCCAATGCTGGGATTAGTGGTGTGAGTGCTACACTCACTCTGGGGTAGATAATCTGCATACAAATGTAAGGAAAAGAAAGAGGCTAGCTAGCTGCCACAGCTGCTGCTCTTCCTTCTGTTCTTTGCCATCCCCCCCCCCCCAGTATGGGTGGCTGCCTTCTGCCCTGTGCCACTCTGCCTTGGAGCCACTGAACATGGACTGAAACCTCCACTAACTGCGAGCTAAATAAGCCTTTCTTTCCTTAATTTTGAGTGTTAGGTATTTTGTCCCAACTAAGATAGCTCTGAAACCAGAAACTTCATGAACTTGGCCTATGTAGTACCTCTTATCTTCTGAAAACGTAGTATAACTCAGCACCAAATAGATTTGGATGCCTGGGGGCCACAGAAGGTCCCTGAAACACCCATAATTGATAAACAAAGAATGTGAGACACATGCCTTCAAGAGGCATGGGAGAAATACGAGAAGAAACAGCCTGAAGAGTGGAAATGGCTGTCTCAGGAGAAGTGGGTAGAGATATAATTTGAGTTTTAAATTATAAATATACTATTTGAGAAAGACAAAAAGCGCATTAAATTTTTTAATGAGAACATTTATTAAAAAGAGACCTGGAAACCTGCATTCTGGCTTGATGTCTGTCAGAGCCAATGGTGCTTGGATGAAAGACATTCAGCTGCCTTGCAGAGGAAGCCGGACGGCATAGTTCTAATGCGCAAATCTGGGTCCTCTGCCAGTGTTGCTGATGTCACTCAAACTGAAGTAGGTGGACTGGAACTAGTACTGCTTAGCATTGTGTTAAGAAAGTAGTGTTTTGTTATATTAAACATATATATCTTCTATATGGAGGCATATTATAGATACAAATATATATTTCTATATAGAGAAAATAGAGGCATTTGGAAAAATATCTATTTCTAGATATATAGAAAATAGAGGCAGTTGGAAAGAATACATATATTTCTATATATGGAAAATGGGGCATTTGGAGAGAATACATATTTCTATATATCCAGCAAATAGAGGCATTTGGAAAGAACAGGCAACAAGAGAAGCTGTGTGCTTCGCCAGACAGAGGGCTATAAGCCGGGCTATTTTATATTAGGGTGCAATATGGAAAAAAAAAAAATACAAGATGGTCAAAAAAGAGAACACTGTGCGACCACCAAGACAAAACTAAAGCAGTCATCATCAGCCCAAGACCTAAACAAGGTCTAAATCACAGGCTGGGGGACAAAGCACTTGGGCCTTCCTGTGGGACCTGTGCAGGTGAGCAAAGACATCCAAGTGGCTGGCGACTGGGGAAAATGCATGCGACTGCAAGGAAGAGAAACGGGACAGAGAAAAGCTGGGATGCTTCCCCCAGGGTCTTACAAACCCTTTACCACTGGGGATGTAGAAGTAAGATGAGCTCCCAAAGGAAGACAGTGAGGGTCTGCCCCAAAGGACAGGGCGTGAAGAGGAGGGAGGCAGCAGGCACTGTGGGGTGGGGTAGGATATCGAAGAGCTGGGCAGCCCCTCTCATCTCGCTGAGCTCTGGGCTTTGCTGAATGGAAGGCAAGGTGCGGAAGGCAGGGCGGGGCCCTCAGTCTTGCTAGGAAGAGGAAGTCCGGTCACTAAGAGCACAGAAAGAAGAAACAGGGCAGCCGCCATAGCATCTGTATCTTCTTAAACTAATTTTTCTTGTTGGATTCCGAGCCTCTTTTCAACCTAAACAGCATACTTCCTTCAAGGCCAGGAAGTAAAATTCATTATTATATCATTCATTAAACATTTAAACTATTCATTAAAAAAAAAATAAACATTTTTATTGAGGTAAACCAAACCGCTCATTCTTATGGACACAATACTCTCTCATGTCTTAAGGGTAATAATAGCGAATGTTTATTGAATACTTACAGTCCAGCAATCATTCTAAGAGCTTTCGGTAAAATATATTGTTTAATCTTCCCAACAATCCTATGAAGTAGCTATTATGGATCCACAACCCCTTATTCAGAGCTCTCGGGCTCAGTGGGTTTCCCAAATCAAATTTATCAGGTTTTAGTAAGGTAAGATGCATGGTACACAGTGAATCACACCCCAGTGCCCTGGAGCTACGTTCTGTAATCAAAAACATTAATACTTCTGCAAGGAAACAAGAGTATCTTTCAGTTTTCAGAATGTTGAGGTTTCAGAAATACAGATCAGAATGATTACCCCTAATTGACAAAGGAGGAAACTGAGGCATTGAAAAGTTATGTAACCCAGGAGCTGGGGAGATAGCTTTGTGACACAAGTGCCTGCTTGGCAAGTGCAAGGTAGTGAGTTCGAACCCCAGTCCACACACACACACACACACACACACACACACACACACACACACACACACACACACAAAAAAAAAAAAAAAAAAAAAAAAAAAAAAAAAAGAAAGAAAGAAAGAAAAGAAAGGTTATGTAACCCACCCAGGATCAGTTAGTAAGCAGTGGGGTCAGGAGTTGATCTGAGGCCATCTGGCCCCCAACCTGGGTTCTCAGCTGTACTGCCACAGTGGTTCCTGGTCTGAGGCCCATAGTGGGATGTGTGTAGGCCTGCTGAAGGCACACATATATCCCGTAACCACTCCAACCCTTAAACTCATGGGCCCAGATCCAGCTGCGTCCTGCTGATACGGAAGTCAGGTGATATAAGTGCTTGCCATCACTGGGGAAGAGGAGAAACCTGGGCAGAGGACTCAGGCTTGGGGTTATCTACAGCAACCCATGGGCTGGGAAGACTCTGGGCACAGCACCCTAGGCTGAGCCTGCTGAGTGCCAGGGCAGGACGGGGTGCAGAGAACACATGAAACTCCAGAGGCCCCAGGGAAATGTGGCTGGCAAGCCTGATGGAAATAACTGTGAGAACTGGGGGAAAAATAATGAGAAAGAATACCAACTGCTGCTTACCAAGCTCTCTGCAAACCTGAGCTCGGTACCTTGTGCGTGATACTGTCTTTTATCACTGCAACAAGCTTCGGAGGGAGCAATCAGGACTGCTCCCATTTGACGGAAGAGGCTGGAAGCAAAACGAACAACAGCTCAGTTCATGAGAAGGAAGAAGAGCTGGTGGGTGGAAAAGCACAGGGTTTACAAGCTAGAAAATTCACCGAGGGGAGGAAGGGCCGTAAGCTCTGATGATTTCCCACGGAGCAATACATGGGCTCTACTGGCAGCGGCATCTGCAGCATGAGTTATTTTCTATACAGATACATTTCCCATTATGTCTTCCTGTGATAACGCCTTTGACAGAGTAAATGAAATTTAAATACTAGATAAGCACCCTGATTTGCTTTTTCACTAGGGAAGGGGAGCAAATAGGTAGCTTCCGATCTGCATCTTGGGGAAGGCAATCAATACCTTTGACAAGCCCAGTCCTCAACGGCAGCAAGGAAGCACAGCTTTTCCCACACAGAAAAAGCTCCTAGGGGCCTCCATGGAAGAGGGAGGAGAGACGCTGGTACAATTTTATGGTAATTTAATTCACTTAATTAACAGGCATAAAACACCCACAAATACACACTCACTGAGAGGATCCATACCACTGCCTGGATGGTCAGGGTATGTTATCCAAACCCTCTTACTAAAGGGAGGCTACTTCTGAGAGGGAAGGCATTGGAACTGCCAGCCAGCACTGCAATCTACAAAGGCAGAATGTTGTTTACATTCCGAGCAAAATCACAAGCGCTTCACTAGAAGTTACGACAGCTTTACAGGGACCTTCTCTGGAAAAGAGGCTGCCGACAAGAAAACAGTGTTCGCTAGGAAGCGCTCTACGAGGCCCGGGTGGAATCAGGGTGCTGAGGCTGCTCCATGCAGGAATGCAGGTTGCAGAGAACTTTATCACTGAGCACCTCATGCAGCTGCAGCCAATATCCCAACTTTCTCAACCACTCCATTCCACAGATGAGGAAAAGGAGGCTCCCTTGTCCTAGGTTACACCAAGCATGGGAGGGGTGCTGGAAGTGACGTGGACTCTGTCCCATCTCTGACCCACCTTGGCAGAGCTGGAAAAGGGACGGTTGGGAGGTCTTCTGCCTCACATCCCACTCCCCGACTTGTGCAGGGGTTCTAGGTTTTTCTGTTCCTCTTTGGAAAAGAGTCAGTCTGCAGACTAGGTTAACAACAAAGACGATGACTTTTGAGATGTGTTGATCTGTGGTTGGAAGAGTGTTTTGAACCCCTCTCCCCACCTCCTCCGGGGTGGGAGGGAGCAGCCCGGCCAGTGAGAACTGACCACAGGAGGGGATGAGACGTCCCTGTTCCTGTGTGGGAAGTGGGACACATACCTAAGGCATGCTTTGGCAATGGAAGACAGCATCTGAGTCATGGCAGCTGCGAAACAACACTGTAAATCAAGGCAGACGATGTGGGAAAGCACATTCCTGTGTTCCTGCAGGGCTGCGAGTTGGGAGGGCTCTGTCCTGGGAAGTTAGCCTAACAGTCCACAGATGATTGCTCTCCAGAGGCAGCGGGAGAGCACCCCAGTTTCTGTACTGGGGAAGAGGGATGAGGACGGTGCCTGCCAGGCTGCTCTATGCCTGTGACTCTGCAGACGACAGAGGGGTTGCATGTCCTGGGACCCTGCCTGCAAACAGAATCGTGTTTTATCTCTGCAAGGCTCACCAGGCCATCACACTGAGACACCTTCAAACTCAACATCTCAATCCAGGTTCTCAGGAGTCTGGGGTGTCCCAGAAGAACAAGTCCCTCCAGGGACAACTGTCCCACATCCATCAGAACGCCTTTACTTCTGTGTTCTGAGGTTCTGTGTAAAGCAGTGGTTCTCAACCTTTCTAATGCCATGACCCCGCAATACAGTTCCTCATTTTGTGGTGACCCCAAACCAAAAAATAATTTTGGTGGCTACTTCAAAACTGTAATTTTGCTACATTTGTGATTTGGAATGTAAATACCTGATATACATTATGTATTCGTTCGACCCCCGCTGGGGTCACGACCCACAGGTTAAGTACCGCTGGTGTAAAGTCTCAAGAAGAATGAGGTGCTCCCGGTCACTTTGATCCCAGCACACGACTGAACTCCGAGAGGGGTGCAAGTGAAGCATCATCGCATAGCTCTTCAGTGGCCAAACCTGGGCCTGCCAGCCCTTGACCCGCCCTGGCTGCAAGGGGCACTCTGCTTGGAAAGCAGCTATTGTGATACCACTGCTTTCAAACTTCCCACTTCAACTCTGAGGGCTGAGCTGTGAAGGGAGGGTTGGAACCATTAAGAAAGGAAGGAGGGCTGACCCCCAGGCTGAAGCACACAATTCTGCCCACTCTGGCAGACCCCTAAACTCTGCTTACCTCTCCCTTGCCCTAATGCCCCCCCCCTTCATGCAGCAAACTGAATTTAACAAAGGCATAAACTCTGAGAACATGAGAACAGGACAGCAGTGGACTGCAGACTCCATGTGACACTAACATTCTAGATGCCACTGCAGAGCAGATGGACAGATCCTGAAGGGCCAGGCAAGGCCCAGACAGTGGGTGTGGGGAAGGGGCTGAGACCCAGGTGGGGTGGAGCACCCCATGTCAGTCACTTTCCTGTTGCCAGGGCAACACACTGACCCCCCCCCCACACACACACACACAACTTAAAGGAGAAAAGGCTCATCTTGGCTTCTGATGTCCATGGATTCAGTCCCTGGTCAGTGGGTGCATAACACGTACGTGATCCCAGTAATGTAAGCCTTGGTACTGGTTTTGTGAAAAACTGCATCGCAGCCACAGGGGTAGGTTGGATGGAAAGGAAGTGAGGTGGAAAGGACTTTCCTAGGAAAGAGAACGTCGCTTTTATGGTACAGAGTTATCAGATAATAGAAAGCTTTACAATGTCTAGAAACAGGAAGAACAGGCAGCTACTTTTACATTATGGAAAGAAATCGAAAGACATTTAGAACTTCTGGGGAGCAGAAACGGAGCACAGCCAGGGGTACCTCATGCTCTTGATTTTAAAATCCAAGCTGAGGAGCCGGGCGTGGTGGCTCACGCCTGTAATCCCAGCACTCGGGAGGCTGAGGCAGGAGGATTGGTGCGAGTTCGAGACCAGCCTGGGCTACAAAAGTGAGCTCAGGACCAGCCTCAACTGCATAGCGAGACCCTGTCTCAAAAAGACAAAAAAAAAAAAAAAAAATCCAAGCTGGCCATGGTGGCGCATGCCTGTAATCCCAGCACTTGGGAGGCTGAGGCAGGAGGATCAGTGCAAGTTCGAGACCAGCCTGGGCTACAAAAATGAGCTCAAGGCCAGCCTCAACTGCATAGCGAGACCCTGTCTCAAAAAGATCAATCAATCAATCAATAAATAAATAAAATCTAAAAGCTCCAAAAGCAAGATTTACCTAATTTAGACCCAAAGTGTGTGAAGTTGTTACTCCTCTCTACTGATGGGTGTAGGTGTGCACAGCATGCCTGCCGTACCTACACTCTACTGTTGGACTGCAGTTGCACCCCTGGCCTCCGTGGGAGTCCCCACGGATCACCTTCCTGAAGTTCAAAGCACTGCAAGTTCTGAGACTCCGCTGCTCCAAAGGGACTGAACAGCAACTCTTGTGAGCCAACTCCTCTCAGCAGGCAGCTTGGGCCCCTTCTTGCTTCTTGCTCCCTTGAGGTCCTGCCCTTTACTGAGGGCTTTGTTTGGTTCTTTATTTTGGGTTTTTGAGTCATGGTCTCACTATGTATTCCACGCTGGCCTTGAACTTGCAATGATCCTTCTGCCTCCGCCTCCTGAGCACTGGGGTTGCAGCCTCCTTTCTGACCGTTTCCTCTTTGCCTGCGTAGAGCCAGGTCTCTACAGAGAGAGGCAGGCACTGCTGGGAGAGACTGGACACCAGGCTCCTCACTCCCTACCTGACCTACAAGGCCTTGTACAGCTTTGGCCTGCCTCTCTCTCTGACTTCTGACCCTCTCAACACCCCTAGTCATGACAGCTCTTCCCCTTGCACCTCAGGACCCTTGTACCTGCCATCCCTTCCTCATGATCCTCATGGTCCTCTGCTCACACCCTCCAGTTCTCTGGTCAAATATCACCTTCTTAGAGAGGAGGCTAGAGGCTCCACTACCACCTCCACCCCTCTGTCTTCTGTTCATTTGCTCTTGCCCTACTAGATGGCAGGACATTTCTTTTTTCTTTCTTTCTTTCTTTTTTTTTTTTTTTTTTTTTTTTTTTTTTTTTTTTTTTTTTTTTTTTTTTTTTTTTTTTTTTTTTTTTTTTTTCATTTTATGTATTTGGTACAGGGTCTCACTACACAGCACGGACTTGTAGTGATCCTCCTGTCTTTAGCCTCCCCAGCACTGGGGTTACAGGGACTCGGTTGCTGGCTTAGTGCACCCTGGGGGCAGGGCCTATATGGCATGTGGGACTGGGGAGCAAACCCTGGTCCCTGTGCTTGCTATAGTAGGCGCTGAGCTATCCCATTGGCCTAAGGCTGTGCATTTCAAATGAGCTGTTAACACTGGAGCGCCTGTATTTAAGGCAGAGTCCAGAAAATAGCACGCGATCAATACCTATTTATCAAATAAGAGAACAAACAGATGTGCTCATTGCATACCACTTGGAAAATCTAGAACGATAGAATGCGGAAGATGAAATTATCCTTGGAATCCCATTACACAGTGCTATGGCTTGCACATTTCAGTGTCGAGGTTTGTGTAATTTCATTTTATGTAAATGTTCCAAAGCCTCCTGCACTCACAGTTGGGCTTTTTGGAGTTGGCTGGATTATGGGAGCAGGAATATGGCTCTAGGATATCTGATTAGTCTCCTAGCTGCAGTAGTACAGTTTGGGGTGTGGCCCTGTGAATATAATGAAGAGGGAAGCCCCACCCTACGTGGGTGGAACCAATCAACTGGCTTGTAGCCCGGATGGACTACAAGAGGCAGACAGAAGCTGGGCTCACTGCTCTGCTGACATCTGCCTGCCGAACTTGGACTGTTTCTCCTCTGCCAGGCCGCCCTGCCTTGAAGCCAGCTGAGTATGGTCTGAAACCTCTACAAATTGTGAGCCAAAACAGTTTTCGCCCTTTAACCTGTGGGTGTCAGGCATTTTGCTCCAGCAATAAGAAAGTAAATTAAGCCACACAGCTATTAACAGATACACAAGAAAATCTGTATCCTTAATAATAAAGGTGAGAATGTTCTGTTTCCTGATAAAGGATTTGGGTTTCATGAGACCATTAGCCAAAACTTCTCACAATAGTCATCGGTACCTAGGCTCAGCAAGTTAATTTTTTGCATGATTCCGGTCACTAACCAAATCAGGTAAGAACCTAATCAAAGCCAATGCTTAGGCTCAACTTGGCCTTCGGAGGGAATTTAATTCTGTTCTTCTCCAACTCAGGTTGTGACCAGCATCACAGAAAGCATTATGTTCACAAACCGAGGTATCATGGTGCACACAGGGTTTCTACGTTTCACTTCATGTAAACGTTGCTGCCAAAGAAAAGCCTGGCCAATAACATTAAACACTGGCTAACGACAAGGGCGCTGAAATATTTCGTGAATGAGCACTGATGACTGTGAGCTACTTTAAATTGCATTCCTCCAAGAAGAAAAGAGATGGATGACTGGATAGAGGGACACTCCATGATAATTATATGACAAAGGAAATGACAAAACAGTTGACTGCTATAAGGGAGAGTTCACGGAAAGGCCCTGGAATCCGTTCTCCTGTGCACCGGAAACAGTTTCTGTTCCAACCAATCAGAACTTCTCTGCTCCTTCATGGCATGAAAATGGATCTGAATTTCATAAAGAACAGAAAAGACCCTAAGAGGAACAGAAGAGGGGTTTCACAGGATGGAATAGAGGCTATAATTTTTCTTCTCACACACACAAAAAAAATCTTTCTAGAAGTTTGGCCAGATGGATGTTGAGGTTTCAGTCCATGGCTGGCTGCTCCCAGGAGGAAACATCGAGGCAAAAAGGTGTGATGGAGCACAGCTGTTCAGCTCACGGCCCCCAAGAAGTAGGGAGCAGAGCATGAGCCCCGAGAGAGAGGCCCGGGACCACACAGAGCTCCCACAGTCACAAGAAGTATGGCTTTCGCAATCCTTTACAAGCCTTGCAACCAAGTCCCTTGGTTGACAATCACAACTATCCAGCAAGCCTATATACTGCGCTAGCCTGGGAAAAATTAAAATTCAAACTTCCAAGTAAAGTTGCTAAGGAATGTATAACCCTTTCATATCATGGGAAAGTCAAAAAATTCTAAGTCAAAGTGTCCTAAGTCAGAGACCATGTGCACTAGTAAGAAAGAAGAAACCAGCAGACCAGTTAAACTACAAAACAGCATTGATCTTAAGATACAGTTTAAGACTCAGGGGTGCTGAAGTGTGCAAAAAGTGGGCATCTTAGAATTGACGAGCCACACAACCCTGGAAGGACAGTGCCTGTCTCTTTTTGGAAAGGGTGCCTGGGCCCCTGACTCTACGGCCCACTCCAGCTCAAAGAAAGGGGACAGTGAAGAGTCACTTGGCTAAGATGCTCATTGACAGGATCTGTATATTGGGGTTTGTGTGTGAGAAGTGGGCGGATGTGTGACGTGGGGGTTCATGCCAACCCAAGAATGGCGTGAAGCACTTTAGGGCTGGGGGCAGGGCTTGCCTACCATGTTCAAGGTCCTAACTTTATTCCGGGAACTGTCTACCCCCTGCAGCAAGAGAGCAGTGAGACCCACCAAGAAAAAACAGATCCTGGAATCCATGACTCCCTGTGGCTCTATTTACAGATCAATTTACGCACTTGTGGAGGGTGGACTGCCATGAGCTGTCGCTGGTCACTTTCCTCCTCGCACATGGCGAGCCTGATGCCAACTGCGGCAGCCTCTGTGACAAGTGACACGCTGGGACTCTGGGGACATCTGCCAAGTGCCTGCCTCCCTTGTGAAGGGACGCCACACATGAGCATTCGCTCACGATGGCGCAGGTCCTAAAAAGCAAGAGTTGGGCTGTGCAGGAAATGTTTGGCAAAGAATGGACCGAGTCTTCTCCCTCAGAAAATAGCTGTCCTCCAGCCTCCTTCAAGGGCGCTGGAAAGGAATGCTGTCCATTTGCAAATCAATAACCCCCACTGGCTGTATAGACAATAAAGTGCAATATGCGATCTGGAGACCCATAAAGGCTCAGTGTTCTGACATAATCCTGCCCTCCGCGGAGCAGACAAGAAAACGACTCAGGCCTCCTGGCTGCCTCTGCCAGGGCCACACCGAGGGCTGGTGCCTATCTTTCTTTTCTCTTTCTTTCTCTCTGGTGAAGAAAGCCGTCCAGAAGGCTTCAGCTGAGCACGCTGCCAGGAGCTGAGGACACTCGACATTTTACCACTTCCTACTTTGCACTGCGATTTGCATAAGGGTTGTCAGGAAAATACCTATACCAGAAGGGAGGTGGCTTAATGGAAAAAAGCATTTCAATCATTCACTTTCAGCCAGAATTTCACACACTCGAGGCACTTGACATTATCCTTAGAAATCAGGAGAGGAACAGCTGCTGCGCAGGCCACTCCCCCAGGGACCGCAGCCTTTTGAGAGGAGGGGAGTTGGCGTGTGCAGAGATTAATTGTTGGGCTCTGAAACCCAGGCTAGGAGCGGGAGGCCGGGAGACCCGTAATAAAACTGATCTCCACCCTACCCGTCCCCCCGGTGCTCAGCGTGCAGAGACAATAAAATGGGCCTGTGGTTGGGGAACATCATTTTTCACGATTGTTCAACTCCCTTCTAATTACTCTAAGTCTGGCACCAGAACCCAGGGCTGCGTGGAGATGACCTAAACTCGCAGATCACTGGGCACCACGCCAGCCAGGTCCTGAGAATCCAGGACTAAGCCACATCCATCACTCACCCGTGTGGAGAGCCGGCTGGAGCACACCTCTGCTCCCCTTCCACTTATGAGAGACACTTTGAGCAACGCTGGGCCCTCCCAACAGAAAAGCAAAGGAGTCTGTTCCTTCCTGAAGCGTTCTCTGCAGGAACCAAGCATTCCTCAGTTTAGACAAAATCAGTGAAGAACTCTTCGGGCTGCCCACTCGACTGCAGGGAAGCTGGAACTTGAAGGAAGCCGCTGTGCAAAGCGGCCAATCAAAGTAGCCAGGAACACCTGACACATTCAGCCGTGGGTGTTCGAGACACACACACAGGTTTTTTTTCCTTGCTAAAGGCCAAATGGCACTCTGTTACGGCAATGGCTCAGCTGAGAGAGATTTTGAGGAAGCTGTTGCTGCCGTGTGGGGGGGGGGGAGCAAAGCTGGTGGGTTTTGCACACTTGAAATGAGATCAGAACTTGAAAGTGGAAGATGTTGCCTGGTGGCACTGGAGCACTTTAACATCTTGCAGCCTGGGGATTTCCGCCCCTCGGCCCAGCATTTTGCCAGGCTTCACTCCCAGGGTGCTGGGCTCACTGGTGGCAACTCTGGCAGTGTGCCCAACTGACTGGGTGCCCACTTTACCTGATAAGTATGAATGAGCCTGCTGGGTATGGGAGCCAGTCACTGCACAGGGCTGGGATAAGAGAGATCTTTGTCCCCTCCCTACATCTATGCTCAGAATACCCAGAACAGGGGTGAGCTGAAGCCCCTACAAGAGTTGGAAAGCTTGGGTCCAGCCTTGCCATAGATCCAGGTGAATAATGAATACACACCTCTAGCATCCAGAAGGCCCAGGAATACCCATGGGGAGACATACCACTTAAACACCCAGTACATGCCAGGCATAGGAAATTATATATATATATATATATATATATATATATATATAAAATATACATACATATATATATATATAATATACATACATATATATGTATATATACATACATATATATGTATATTATATATATATATATAATATATATATATATATATATATGACACACATTCTGTGTAAAGGAGCCCACGGTCCACTGTGAGGACAGTTGAAATAAGAAACAATACCATGATGTGATAGGTGACATAAGGCAGCCACCAGAACAAGGCTTGGGAAGCAGAGGGGGACTGGGTCACTCTACAGGAGCTGAGGAGGGCAGTGTCAGGGGACCCTCGCTTGGAATCAGCCCTCATGGTGGGGTGGAAAGAGGCCCGATGATTCTAGAGAATGACCAGGAAGACAGGACTGAGAGGAGGGTGGTGGAGGAGGTCTCTGAGGAGGATGGCCTGGCCCAGGAGGCAGCACTGGGGCTAGAAGGGCCACTGCGAAGAGTTCTCTAAGTCCATGCCACTCCACAGCCCCGGGGAGCCCTGGATGTGATCTATGGGGCCTAGGGACCATCTGCTTGGAGTTGTGGAAGAATCACTCTGTCAGTCAGGTAGGATCAGAGGCAGGTACTGGAGTTGGGGCATGGACAGCCTGTGGCTGAGAGGGGACCTGGAATCTTCCAGTCTCAGAGACCACCTCTCTGTCACCCATGATGCTCTTTCCTGATTTCCCACATTCAGCCATCCAGAGGCTAAGCAATGGCCTGGTTTCCGGTTCTACTTTACTCTAGCAGTACTGGGGATTGAACCTGAGGCCTCCACACTCAGGTACATCACCAGCCCTCTTTTAATTTACAGGCAGGATTTCGTTAAGTCCCACACATGGGGCTCAAACTCCATTCTCCTGTCTCAGCCTCCCAGTATGCTGGGACTACGGATTTGCATCACCGCACCAGACTCCAGCTCCACCGTCAGCACCCTCTCCGGGTCACATATCTTATTCCTCAGGCTTCTACACTGACTGCCAAACGCCGGAGGAGGCATGCTTCCTGCTGTCCCTGTCCACAGACCCCAGTCCAAATAAAAACCCAGGTGTGAGGTCACCCCTTGTTTGTCTGCCCCGGTTGGTGGCAGCCATTTGCCCCAAGTCCTAGCCTCTTGGAGCAGTGGCAAACATGGAATCCTAGAAACCTTTCAGGGACATTTTTTCCGCATCCAGCGAAATTAAGACAAAAGATACCAATCCTAACTCCCTTCCTGAGGTACACAAGGGCTACACACAAGGTGGGGCTGTGCCAGGTCCTGTGGCAGCTGAGCCCCAAGTATTTCTCCTGCAACTCTAACTGCCAGGATTTGTGAGGCAGCAACCTTGGGCCTTGGGGGTGCTGGAGGGTGCTCTGCTTCCGAAACTTCCTGGTGTCTAATTGCACTGCATTCCCACAACCACCGGGAAGGAAGGTTGGGGGTCCAGACTCCAGGCAGAGCAAACAGTCCAGGAGCTATCACTCACTGGTTATCTGAGGCTGGTCAAGTATTTTATTTCCTTGTGTCTCAGTTTCTCTACTTTAAAATGGGCTACTACCAGAGGCTTACACAACTTAAGCGCCTCACCATGTATACATGTGGAGATGACTAAAGCAGCGTGCTGATAGGCTGAGCATCAGGGGTCGCCTGGCTGGAATGTGGGATGTCCCGAGCACTCTCTGCTCCCAGGACACACTGCTCACACCACATCAGCCCTCTGGTGAGTCCCTTACACTTCTGTGGTAGTTGATACATTGTGTCAACTTGAGGAAGCTCCCCTGGTTCTGGGCTGTGGGAGCCCCATCCTACAGGATGCAGAGGGCCTGCCCTGGGATGTGATTGGTCCCACTCTGAGGTGTGATTGGTTCCACCCCGGGACTGGACAGGCCACCCCAGTGTGACTCAGCACAAAAAAGTATATTAAAGAAGGAGTTGAGGAAGACGTTGTGTCCCAGCCATGCCACTTCTGTGGAGGTCCGATGGAAGAATTTGTCTTTTTTTTTTTTTTTTGCGGGACCAGGGTTCAAACTCACGACCTTGCACTTGCCCAGCAGGCACTTGTGCCTCGGAGCTATCTCCCCAGCCCCAGCCGATGGAAGAATTTGGAAGGGAGAGGCTTGATGGATGCCACAGCTGCTACGCCTTCTCTGCTCTTTATTGTTTTCTGCTGCCAAGAACTGCTGTTGTTTACCTTGGAGTCAGCGGAGTATGGACTAAAACTTCCACTAACTGTGAGCTAAATAAACCTTCCTTCATTTTGAGTGTCGGATATTTGTCCTAGCACCCGGCACAAAGTAACTAAGACAGCTTCCTTGGAAAGGGGCTTGGCAGAGAAGCAACAAACACTATTACCCTCTAGTAGTAGTAACTACCAAAGTGGAATACATCTTTATTATTATTTCTGAAAAATCTGAAGTAAGATTATACAAAATTCAACCTTCTAATTACTTAAAATTATACAATCTGGTGTACAATTCACTGTGTGGTACAAACACTACACTATCCAGTTCCTCAATATTTTCATCATCCCCCAAATAAAATGCAAGTCTCCCCTTTCCCCAGGGCCTGGCAACCCTATATCTATTTCCTATCTCTATAGATTGCCCTGTTGGGGAATTTCATATGAATGGAACATCCAGCATGTGATCTTTCTGTCAGGTTTTTACTCAGCATAGCATTTTCAAGGGAAGGCCATGTTGCAACAGACCTCAGTGCTTTGCTTTTGATGGCTAAATAATATTCCACTTAAGATACACTGTATTCTACTTATCACTCATTGGCTCAGGAATGTCTGAGTTGTTTCCACCTTTGGGCTTTTGTGAACTGTGCTGCTGTGAACATTGGTATACATTTCATGGTGTGACCTTAGCTATCTGCGCAGGCAAGGAATTACTGGATCCTACGGTAACGGTTTAACCTTTAGGAGAACTATCAAACAGCTTTCCAAAGCTGTGTCATTTTATATTCTGTTGGCAAGGTAATAGGACTGCAGTTTTTTCATCCCCGCCAACACTTGCCAGCTTCCTTTTTTCATTTTTTTAAATGCATATTATTATAGCCACCCCGGCACATGTGAAGTAATGTCGCACTGATTTTGATTTGCATTTCCCAGATGACCCACAATACTAAGCAGGATTTCAAGTGAGTACATCTCTATGTTCTTGAAGCTCCAGTAATTGAATGAACGTGTATGAATGAGGCCCCAAGAGATGGGGTCCTTTTGTTTGCTCCTATGTGCTGCAGGCCAATGATGGTCCAGGCTCAGGTGGGACTTGGGAAGGCTGCCCAGGCTCACAGAGCTCCCACATCCCCCCTCAGGCCCACCCTGCCTGCTCCTGTGACTGGCTGTCGGTTTGCACTCGTCTTCGGGGGCCGCAGAGTCAGCTTTCTCTACTTTCACAGGTTGAAGGTGGCATTCACAGGAGGCCGTGGGAGGTTCAGCTGGTAAACCAACGGCGGCCTTAAAAAAGCTGGGAAGCTAAGGGTAAATGCCACATGGTGGATCCTTCTAGGAAGCTCAGGCAGCAGATGGCCCAAAATGCCAGCCAATGCCAGGGCTGGGCACTCACTGGAGAAAAACCCCTACATCAGAGGCAGCAGTGTGGCCCTGGCTGGATGGCCGTGTGGGCACTGAGAGCACTGGAGTCACTCTGCCACCGGCAGGGGCACAGTTCAGCTGGGCAAGTGCCTTTGTGAAAAACACACACTGGCCCACACCTGAAGGCTGGTTACCCAGGGCTGGGCTCCCGGCCTCGGGCTCCTCCTTTTCACTGCTGCCGCCTGGCCACGTTGCTGTGTTCCAGGGCCTTCACCAGAGACAGAAGAAAAGTGAAACATCACTGCATGCGGCCATACAGTTCTTGAGAAAGTCAGGCTGAAGCCCAGGGACTCTTGCTCTGTCGTTACTGTGCCATCAACTAGCCCCAAGCTTTGTGGCTCAAAATTGCAATTTGTTGCCTCTCACAGTTCTATGGATTGAACAGACTCTGCCGGGCAGCTTTCCTTTAGATCAGATGGCAGCTGGGGCTGCAGTCACAGGGAAAGTTCTCCTGGGCTGGAGGTCCAGTGTCCATAACTATTGGGCTGGCAAGTTCAGCGAGGACTGCTGACTGCAGTGCCAGGGTGATTAGACCTTGTCATCAATCAGAATAAGACTTCTAGAGAGGGCACCGCATCATGGGGGTTGTCTTGGTGACTTTTGTTGCTGAGACAAAATACCTGATGCCCAGAATTAAGGAAGGAAAGGTTTAGTTAGCTCACAGTTCGTAGAGGTTTCAGTCCATACTCCCTGGCTTCAAGGCAGAGTGGCACAGGGCAGAGGGCAGCAGTTCATGGCAGAGGCAGCAGACAGCGAAAGCAGCGAGAGCAACATGGGAAAACAATTCTTTTTCTGCCCCTTTTACTTTATCCAGGCTGCTGGGATTAGGGTGGTGCCAATCTGACCAGTGGACTGATTCAGCAACCTTAATCCTGGCACCCTGACTCCCAGCATCACACTGTGAATCTGTCAGATGCTCTAGATTCAGCCACCTCTGAAAAAGGACCATCTAAAATGCATGAGGCTTTGCGGGGACATCTAGAACCAAACCATAACACCTGCGACATTGGGCTCGCAGTTGGATGAATCTATGGATGTGTGGGTAGAGGAAGGTAGTTGGGCAATGGAGCCCAGCTGGTGGAGGTGGGTCCCTGGATAGTGTCTTTGGAAGGTAGATCTCTCTCTGGCACTGTCCCCTGTACTCTGCCTCCTGACCATAGTGAGTGGCTCTGCTCCATCACACTCTGCCTCCCTCAAGTTTCTGCTCTGAAGCCAGCAGAAGCCTCCACAACTCTGAGATAAATTAAATTATTCTTTCCCCAGGATGTAAGTGTTACATATCCTGTTCAGCAGTGGAATGCTGACCCTGACAAGTACCTGCTCCCCAAGGGGCCGGTGCTTCTTTTTTTTTAATTTATTTTAATTTATTTATTTTATTTTTTTTGTTTCAGAACTTTTGTTTATTTATTTTTATGGCCGGCTCAGCCTGCCCTGACGGCAGGGCTGGCACAGCATGTGGTGCCGGGGATCGAACCTCAGTCCCTGTAGCCACCTAAGCTTTCCTAAGCAGGCGCTTTAGACCACTGAGCCATCCTGCTGGGCCCCAGGGGCCAGTGCCTCTTAGAGCCCAGCATCTGGGTTCCAGGAGAGACTGCCCGATGGTGACTGCCGGGGAAAGTGGGCAGAAGAAGCTACCAGGCTCCTGTGACTAGGCCTCAGATGCATACAGTGCCACTCCTGCTATGGTGACCAGTCAAGGCTGAGTCACAGGGCATCCTTGTCAACTCTGTAGTGTTATTCCACCAAAGATGACATACGGAAAGAAACCACATATCCCTGGGAATATAGATATAAATATCCTGAACTACATTCTAATGCAATGCAGTGCCATATAGGAAGGTTTATACAGCACAGACTAATTTTATTTATCTTATATTAAACTATCAATGCAACATGAAAATCAACCATGTAAAACACCACACTAAGAAAATACAGGACAAAACCACACAATGGTCTCAGTGACTGCAGAAAAGGCCTTGGACAGACTCCAACACCCATCATGATAAGAACACTTAACAGGTGAGGAAAAGAAAGGGACTTTCTTGGGTTGGCCAAATAGCTCAGCAGATTAAAGTGCCTGCAAGCAGGGTGGGGAGAGGAGGGCAGGGCTTGATTCCTGAGCCTTGCATGTTGAGACAACAATTGAGACTGGGCATGGTGGTATAATCCCAGCGCTTGGGAGGCCGTGAACAGGCAGATCACCACAAATCGAATCTAGTAGTGAGACCCTGAACACCCTGTAGACCCTTCCCTAAAATCCAAAATAAAAAAAAAAAAAAAAGAGGAACTTTCTCAACTTGGTGAATGGCATTTATGAAAAGCCCACAGCTGATATCATTCATAACGATGGAAAGACTAAAAAGTTTTCTCCTCCACACCAAGAACAAGACTACGATGTTTACTTTCACTATTTCTATCCAGTAATGTATCAGAGGACTTAGCTAGGGATATTAGGCAGAAAAAGAAATAAAAGGCAAGTAGATTAGAAGGAAGAAGAGGGCCATCCAGGTAGCTCAGAGGATTAGGCAGAGCGCAGTGGCCCAGGTTTGACTCCTGGTGCACTGTGCCAGCCCTGCGCCCAGGTTGCACTGAGCCTGATGATCAAGACTGGGTGTGGTACAGCGTGCCTGTAATCCCAGCGCTTGGGAGGCTGAAAACAGGGGAATCACTATGAGTCTGATCTACATAGCGAGACCCTGTAGACTCCATCCTAAACACACACAGACAAGGAAGATTATCTGTCTTTTCAAAGAACATAGTCTCAAATACAGAAAAGTCCTAAAAATAAACACAAATAAAGAAATATACTACAACCAACGGAAGTTTAACATAATATCGAATACAAAAAAGTGGAACATACATGAGATATTTCTAGGCACTAGCAATAAATAAACAGGAAATAAAACTAAGAGGACAAATCCATTCTTCTAGCATTGTAAAAGATACTTATAACTTAATCAAAGTCTAAAACAACAAACGTAGTTGACAAAGAACTTAAGCTCTCTAAATGGAAAAGATGCTCTCTGTCCATGCATGCAGAGACCTAATATTGTTACGACGGTTGCTCTACCCTGAATCCGTTTCTCATGAGTCCACGCATGTAGTGCGTGATGTCTGCATTTCTGGCAATGAGCTGGTTCATGCACAGAACACATCTGAATTACTTTTTCCATCCTCTCTCCTCTTTTTCTTCCTCCTCTATCTCTTGTTCTTCCCACTTGAGAAAGATCTCCCTACTTCCTGCTATCTTTTGCTTTACTGTTGATTTATACTTTATATTTCTCATATAAGAGTAATCATGAGATACTAAGCTTCTGTATCTGATTTCTTGAATGTTGTGGCCTCAAGGTACACCCGTTTTTTTCCTACAAATGGTTCAAGTTTATCTTTATTTTTGGCAAAGTAGTACTCCATGGTGTCTAAATATCTCATGTCTTTGCTTGTTTATCTGTTGATGGACAGACAGGCTGCTTCCCAGATTTAATTATTATGAACTGTGGTGCTCTAAATACGGCCACATCACCATAACATGTCCTTGGTTCTTTCAGGATGATACCTAGAAGAGGAACAGCTAGGTTGGATGGAATTTCTGTTCTTAATTTTTTGAGGAACATCCATAGCCCTTTCCACAGTGGTAGCACTAATTTGCATTCCTACCAACAATGTAGAAGGGCTCCTTTTGCTTGTGGCGTTACCAGTATTTGTTACTACTGGATTTCTTGATGACAGCCATTCTTTCTGAAAATGGAATCTCAGTGTTGTTCTAAGTTGTGTCCCCCAAAGGCTCTACAATGAAGGTCCCTATCCCTGGTGCTATTAGGAGATGGAGACCCTAAGATGAGGGTCTTGGGAGGAAGCTAGGCTGTGCCCACGAAAGGGGTAGGAGGACCCGGAGCTCTCCCACCTTCCTCTCTTGGCTTCCTGGCTGCCCTGAGCCGGGCAGTTTCCTCTCCCTTTTCCCACCTCCAGGTGTTCCCTCCCCACCGCAGCACATGGAATCAGCTCCCTCTTTAGAAGCTGATTATCTCAGGTATTTTGTCACCATGATGCAAAAGCAGACTGAAATGATTTCGATGCTTCCTAAAGTGACCAGTAAGCTAAATACAAACCCTAACTACATTTTTTGGGGTAGCAATTGACAAAGTGATCCTTAAAGTCATATTGAAACCCAGGGGTCCCTGTTGTATCAAGTCATCACACTCTGAGAAAGTACAAGGTTTAGAAGGCTCCTTTTTTGCTTTTTCAAAACTTTCTATGAAGCTATAGTCACAAAGATAGTATAAAGATAGATACACAGATCAATGGAGTAGAAGGCAAGGCCCAGAAATAAACCCTTATTTTTTATGGCCAATTGATTTTCAACAAGGGTCTCAAGGCAACTCAATAGGGAAAAGAATAATCTTTTAACAAATGATGCCACAACAACAGGACAGCCACACGAAAAACAATGGATTGGGCCTGGCCTTCACATGTTATATACACACTTGCAGGTGTGTGACAGCCTGTGTGTGTGTGCAGGCACATACACACACACGTGTGCACACACACATGTGCACACACACACACACACACACACAAATCTTAAAATAGATCTGTGATCCAAATGTAGGCATTAAATCAATAAAACTCTTAGAAGAAAGCATAAGCGTAAATCTTTTAGATGAGGTAGTGGTTCCTCAGATATAACACCAAAAGCAAAAGCAACAACAAAAATTTGCCAAATAGGACATCATCAAAATTTGAAGCCTTTGTTCTTCAAAGTATACCCTCCAGAAAAAGACAACACACAGAATGTGAAAAACTGTAAATCGTGTATCTGATAGAATGATTGCATCTACATTATTTAGAGAACTCTTCATGACTTAACAAAAAGAGAAATAGTCTCATTACAATTTGGGCAAACACTTTAAAAAGAACTTCTCTAAGAAGCACATTGAAAAATGGTCGGCAACATTAGTCACTAGTCTAGTCTGATCCAAACAATAGTGATGGAGGATATCATAGCCCACTTTTGAAGTCCCAGCATTCTAGGGGGCAGAGGCAGGATGCTGTCAAGTTCAAGCCCAGTTTGGGTAACTTAGTGACTTAGGGAGAACCTGTCCCAAAGACAAAAAACATTGAAGATGCAGCTCCAGGTATAGGGCCTAGGCTCAACCCCCAGTACCACAAAAACAACAAAATACCTAGGTGAGATACCACTTCATACCCAGCTGGACAGTAATAATAAAAAGTGGGACAATGACAATACATGTTGGAGGACATGTGGGGAATGCATTGCTGGTGAGAAGGTAAAATGCTTCAGTTGCCTTGGGAAATAGTTTGGCAGGTCCTCAAACAGTTAAGCACAGAGCTACCATATCATTCTGTAATTCCACTCCCAGGTAGATACTCAGAAGAAGTGAAAATATACATTCACACAAAAACCTGTATGCAATTGTTCACAGCAGAATTCACAATAGCTGAAAGGTAGAAAAACACCCAACTGCCTATCAATGGACGAAGGAATAAACAGAATTATGTGGTATTTGCTACAATGGAGTCCTAGTCAGTCATCAAAAGGGAATGCGATACCAATAGCCACTACTACATAGACTGGCCTTGAAAATGTTACATTACATGAAAGAGATCGCACCTAAAAGACCACACATTCCGTGATTTACATGAGATGCTCGGAATGAGCCCATCCATAGAAAAAGACAGCAGATTAGTAGCTGCCAGGGCCTACTGGGAAATGAATAGTGAGAGATGGCTTGTGGGTATGAGGGTGCTTTTGTAGGTAATAAAAAGGTACTGGGTTTAGTAGTGTTTACTGTACAACTATGGGAATATAGGGAAAACATAAGATTATGTATTTTTAAAGAGGTGAATTTTATGGTACATAAATACAGAAAGCTATTATTAAATTACATATCCATAAAACATCAGCCAAGTGTCACCACGAGTGGACTGCTCTGGGAGGTGGCGCCCTGCGGTAGTCTTCGCAGACCACTTACTGCCTGTTCTTCCCTTGCTCTCCTGTGTTAGTGAGGTCACCTGGAGGTGGCCACTGGACCAAGGAGTGTGTGTATCTCTTCTTTGTCCGGCAGGATCTCAAGGACCAAGGAGAAACCACGCAAGTCGGAGCGGAGAGCGAACCGGCCGAGTGAGGAAACAGCTGAACGCGGTAAGGACAGATCAAAGCAGGCCCAGGAGACTTTCCAGGAGCCAATCAACAGGTCTGCATGGGCAGGCGGCGGAGGAAGACCTGACTTGTGAAATGACTGTTTACTCTGAGGCTGAGATCAGCTCGGTACAGTAGAAAGCATGTGGGTGGAGAGGCGCACGGGTGAGGTTCCGATCTCGGCTCAGTGCTGGATTAGCTGGGGTCCTCTCCTGTGAGCAACTGACTTTTTGTCAGCCCCTGTTTGCCCAGCTGTCTGCAAGGTGACAGGACTGAAAGACTCACATATGTGAAGTGCATGGTACAGAACAGTTGGTCAGTGAACAGTGGCTTTTACTCCTGGTACAGTCTGGTAACAGCCTTTCTAGCGTTCAGCAATACCTCGTTTGGGGGCTTACCTGGGAATTTCCCTTTCTCTAGCTACCTGGGCTCTCCAGCCAAGAACAGATACAAACATTCTGAGTATAAAACTTTCCTAAGAAACGAATCACATTTATCCTATGACCCATTGGATAAACCAGCCTATAGAGACCTCTTAGAAAACAGTGAAAAAATATTAACAGGCTCACAGAAAACTAAGCAAGAACTATAAAAAATAGCAACTTGTACAAAATTGTGTGTAAGACTAACAAGTCCATGAAAAAAATGTCCAACCTCATTTGTAATCATGAGTGCAAATTAAAAAAAAAAATTAAACATTTGAACGTCTTAAATCATCTAACATTTGAGAATCTTTGGTGAGCTATTGGCCAGCCCCTTTCATATACTCCTGATGGGAATATTAATTGGAACAATATTTCTCAAAAATAGTTTAGTAGACTATCAAAAGCCTCAAAAATAGCATATTCCTGGACTTTGCCTTCCACTTCTCAGAATTTATACTCTAGAAATAATCATGAATGTGTGCAAGAAAAATTAGCTACAAGAAAATAAGTTTGATCGTAATAATAGTTTTAGTAATGAAAAACCTGAAAACGATCACTATACCCAAATGACAGGGAATTAGTTAAGTAAGCTATGGCACACATGTGTAACGGAATGCCTAATAACCTGGAAAGGTTTCCACTGCAGCAAAACAATACAAAATTGTTCAATTTAAAAAAAATTCATAAGCCGGGCATGGTGGCTCACGCCTGTAATCCCAGCACTTGGGAGGCTGAGGCAGGAGGATTGGTGCGAGTTTGAGACCACCCTGGGCTACAAAAGTGAGCGCAGGACCAGCCTCAACTGCATAGTGAGACCCTGTCTCAAAAAGACAAAAAAAGAAAAAAAAAATTCATATATACATATTTCAAACATTGTTGCCACTGGTTAAATCTAGGTAAGAGAATTTAGGCTAGTTTTTTGTTGCTTTCTTTATAATGGACAGTTTCCCCAGGGATTATGTATCAATATTTTGTTAGAAAAAAATTAAAGGATGCATTCACAGGAGCCCAAACCTGGCGCCTAGCCTGACGTGAGCTCCTGCTCCTCCCACACCTTCCTTCTGCTCCAGGCCAGGTCCTTCCCTGCCTGCCTGAGCCCCAGGCCCAACTACAGCTGAAATGACCCTGTCCGTGAGCCACCATTCTCTCTTGACCCTGTCTCCTATCTGCAGGCCCTGTTTGTTACCTGTGCAGCACCCTGACAGTAAAACCCTCTGCAGAATACTCACTGGCACCATGGTTACCACATCCCTGCCAGTCTGCATTCCAAGCTGTCGGATGGGATGAGCCACAGCCATTGGCTCCTGAGGCTAGCGTGCTTGTGCGCCCATGTCATGGGGTAGCTGCAGGCTGGTGACCAGGTCACGGCTTGCTTCCCATCAGCAGCACTGCTGCCAGGCCTGTCCTACTTGATGGCAGAATGCAGGTGGGTGAGGTGGAGGCCTGGCTGGAGAGGGCAGAGCCAGTCACTCTCAAGGGTAAGCAGTCAAGAGCGACTGTCCCGACAAATCTCCGCTGACACTGAAATGCTAGGGCTGGCACCGTGCTGGCCTGACGGTCTCACAGGCTGTACTGAAAGGCACCAAGTCACGGGAAGTGGCCTCTCTCTTGAGCGGCCACTGTGGTTTCCCACCCCGAGGGTGGTGGGGTGGCTGTAGCTGCCGAGGTTTCAGGCCTCTGCCCACCTTCATCCTGTGGGCACCACACAGACGTTTTCCTCCCGAGCCAAGTGGATGCAGAGGTCTCACCACGTGCCCTGGGACGGAGGGGCCACCCTGAGGGTGCTCAGGCCCCTGGGTGACAACGCAGCATCCTCGGAAGTCTGAACCACTCCCTTCCCTCTTGTGTCCTATCTGGGTGCAGCGTGAGAGCAAGCCCCCGCCACTGCAGCCTCGTTCCCCTTAACTCTTCCAGAGCCCCCTGATGGCAGGCGGGCTAGCTGGCCATACACCCCTCACCCTCTGCTGCCAGACTAGGGGATTTGGGTGTTGCATAAAAATCTGCACTTTATCTCAAAAAACAAACAAACAAACAAAAAACAAACAGATGCTAATTCTGGTTTACACACTATGTTTGTCCTGCTATATTTTAATAATTCTAAGCTTCAGTCTTCAACATCTTCAAAATCAGGATGAGTCTTAGAACGGAGAGTGGCTATGTTTAACGAGCTGTGTGTTTTTTATCATTGTTTTGTAAAATAACAGCAGATCTTATAGCGAGTGACACCTTAGAGTTGATGAAGCCTAATGATAAGACCAATTTGCCCTGGCAGCAGAGCAGTGCTGCTGTTCTGGAGGGTGTGCCAGGTTTGCACCCCCAGGGCTCCTACACAGGACCCTGGTTCACAATCTTTTCTGGTTGGCAACCCCGAGAAGCTGTCACAGCCAGAACTCAGTTCCCACTGTAGCATGTGGAGCCACAGGAGAGGATGAGATGGGGAGGAACAGTGTCCCAGTCTTCCCTCCTGGGGACAACTGGACAGCCAGGAGCACAAGAAACTGTTCCCAGGGCATTTACCACGGCCGAGCATGGAGCTAAGTGCCGAGGCCCACTTCGTTTCATCCTCCCTACACCAACAACCCTTCAAGGCATCTGAAGGGCCCCTGCGTTGGTCACTGTGCTTCCTGAAGAAACACATAGCACGAGGGCCGGGTCTGCTGTCAGTGTCCCCTGCCTGCGGAAGAGGCCCCTGAGCTATGTGCCACCCACGTGGACAGCTATGCACATCACCACAGGGAGCCCCTCGCGGGGCGCCCACCTCCCTGCTCTCCCGGTGCCCTTACCTGCTGCCCTGGTGTGCATGTGCAGCGGGAGGACAAGATGGGGAGCAGGCCAACATGGGCAAAGTCACGGTCAAAAGAAGCCGGAAGCTAGTCTCCCTCTCTGGTTTTCATCCCTTGTCTCAACCCATTTCTTCATCTAGAAGCTTCTGAACTCAACTCCCCCCACCTCTCCTTTCCTGTGCTTCTAATCTGGCCCATTTTTGTTCATTCCACCACTAAGGCACAGAAACCCCCAGAATTCTGCTCTGATGCCAGGAGACAGCCACAGCTGCTGATTCCTGACCATCAGCGGCAACCCCTAGAGAATGAGCCACGGCATAGCATGGTAAGGTAGCCTGCCCCAGGCCACACAGCAAACAGCAGCAGGGTACCTCGACCATAATGCTACTGGGTTCTGACTACAAAGCTTGAGTTTTTCCTTCTGTAGTCTCAGGTGCCCCTTCTTTTTTTTTTGCGGGACCAGGGTTCGAACTCATGACCTTGCACTTGCCAGGCAGGCACTTGCACCACAGAGCTATCTCCCCAGTCCCTTCAGGTGCCCCTTCTACCAACTATGCACAAGGTTTAAACGTGGCTCCTTCACCTTGCACACTACAGTGTCCGTCTGTCTTTGTATTGCTGGTCCTTTTGTCTGTCTCCAGGTATAAAGCCAAAGGATAACCATCACGGCGGTAGAACAGGAAGTGGTTATCTCAGCCTCGCATCCAGCCTAACGAGGAATTTTCATCAGAGGACATTCACTGCAAGGCACCAGAAAGCCCACCTAGCTGCTCAGGAAGCTGAAGCAAGAGGATCTCAAATTTGAAGCCAGCTTGGGCAATTCAGTGAGATTCTGTCTCAAAACAAAATAAAAGGGGCTGTGATGTGGTTCAGGGGAAGAACATCTGCCTAGCGTGGCAAGTTCCTAGGTTCAATTCCCAGTCCAGCAAACAACAACAAGATTCACACACATCACAAACCCTAACTCGGAAACTTCAACTTTTAAAGCAGCACACTTCTTTCCCTCCCCATGGGGCTCCTCCCTCCCTTGTTTTGTCTGTGCACTTCATTAAGCACTATTTTTTGGAAAAGGTCAGAGTCTGATGTCCTTGAGGAGCCCTGGGTAAAGGGAAAACCACAGATGCTCCGCTCTCCCCAGGAAATGTGCACACACCAAACACACACTAGCTGGTGTGCTGGCGCACGTCCACGCGCCTCTAATCCCTGCATTCTGGGAAGCTGAGGAGAAGGGTTGCAAGTTTGAGCCCAGGCTAGACAACTTAATGATTCAATGAGGACACATCTCAAAATAAAATAAAGTAAAAGGTCCTGGCATGGAGTTTTGTGAGAAGGCTTTGAGTTCGAACCCCAGTATCATAAACAACAACGATTACAAAATCAAAACAAAACAAAAAGTCCCCTGCCCTCAGACCTCCTGAGGCTAGGTGTAGAGGGGGCTTCACAGGCTGAGCCAGGAATTGTGATTCTGATTCCCCCTCCCTGCCCAGCAAAGGCTCTGCATGCCTTGAGTGCCAACTCATCCTGGTCCAGGGAGCCGATAGGGTGCATAGCTTGGCAAGCAGAGCTTCAGCCTGACTTGACCCTGGGCTGGTGCTTGGGACTCGGCTCTGGTGCACACGCATGTGTGCATGTATCCACACCAGCACACACCTGCCTGGTAGCCAAGCAGGGCCGAGGGCCATCTCCCCTTCATGTCTCCACCTGACTCCAGAACCTGGGCTTGCCTGTGTTCACAGCAGTGGTTACACACAAAGGTTAAAGGAAGGGAACAACCCCACATCCATCGGCACAACTGGATAAACCAAATGCAGTACATTGACGTAGCAGAACAGTGTCGTAAAGGAAAGGAAATTCTGACATGGCAGGGAAGGACCTTGGAATCACTTGGTTAAGTAAAACGAACCTGTGTGAAAGGAGAAATATTGTCTGATTCCCTTTATAGAACTGGCCAGTCCACAGAGGCCAAGGCAGATCAGAGGCTGCCTGGATGGGCAGGATGGGGCAGGAGCTTCTGGCTAGCTACTGGGTGGACTGTGTGTGTTTGAGACTTTGCAGAAGTTCTGGAAATGGTGATGGTGGTCACACAACACTGACAATACATCTGGTGCCTTAAAATCGCATACTTTAAAATGCTTAAAAAGATTTTATTTATTATGTACTTATCATTTGTTTTTTTAATGTATCTGGTTGTTACAGGATCTTACTATCCAGCTTGGACTTGTGATGATTCTCCTGTTTTCAGCCTCCCCAGTGCTGGGATTATAGGCATGAGCCACCACCCCTGGATTCAGGGGCTGTCTCAGCGCACCCTGGAGGTGGGGCTGGTGCAGTATGTGGTGCTGGAGATTGAACCGTGGTCCCTGAGCTTACCTAAGCTTGCCTAAGCAGGTACTTAGTCCACTGAGCTATCTTGCAGGCCCAAAAAAGATTTACGTTATGTATCTTTTTAAAAAAATTAAAATCTAAGCTGGTTTGGTGGCACCTACCTATGATCCCAGCATTCTAGGAGGATGACACAGGAGAATAGCAAGTTCGAGCCTGGCCTGAACAAGCTCATGACTTAACAACATCTTGTCTCAAAAATAAACAAAATAAAATAGTTTGGGGGACATAGTTCAGTAATCCTCCATGCAGCCCTTCCAGACTTTAAAAGAAAAAGTGTGCTCTTTGCTGTGGCTGAAAAAGGAAAGAAAAAACCAAAAGGGCCATAGCAGCTTGTACACCTCTCCAGGAAAAGATCTGAGGAAACAATACACTTCCTGTAGGAGCCGATGCACCGAGACCATTATCGCAGGTGACAGCATCACTATAGTGCCGAGCACCTTTGGACTGGTGGCGGGGTGACAGACCATTGGACGAAAGGTGCCACCTCACCACAGGCCTCCCATCTCCTGCCCGTGTCCCCCACCCACAGCCCCGCTCCTCGGGCAGCTGCTCTTTCTACTCCAGGGCTGCAGCAGCCAGGCCCATTCTTGGTAGGCAAAAGCTGCCGTCCTGTTATAAATCCTTTCCCACAAAGCACTGGAGACGGGTCCTCTCCCTGTGCCAAGAAGTCTCTTTCTGACCATCTGTAATCCATTCAAAGGCAACCGGCAGGAAATGGCGGCAAGGAAAACCCCATCGAAACGCAACCGGTGGGCCCAGCTCTCCTGCAGCCCAGGGCCAGTGCTGGGAAGCCACCTTTCTGGACTCAGAATGCCTGTGGTTGCCGGGGAAGGCGGCTGGGCGGCTGTCAGGGGCTAAATGGGCCCAAGACAGATGCTCACAGAATTTGGTAAGAAAAGCATGCTGTATTGAGTTTTTAAATTAGCTCTGAAGAAAACTCATTTGCAAAACCAAAACAAACCCCAGACCCAAAGACAGAAGAAAAACCAGCATATAAAAACTAACCTCAAAATTGCTTTCTTCTGATTTCTATGGACAATTAGACCACAATTTCAAGTAGCTCACACCCTCCTCCTGGAGGGTTCCCCTCTAATCTGGGATTGTCAGCTGCTGCTTCTCAGCAGTGGCAGCTTCATTTCAGCTGAGATCCTTGGTACAAGCTGAAGCCTGCTTGCAGAGCTCACAGGAGCCAATTGTTAACACTTTCAGGAATTTGGTGAGCTAATTATTAAATTACTAAAAATTACACGATCTAAGCTTACAATTTAAGTACATTAAAGATAAAAAAAAATGAATCCTCAAAACTCATTACTGCTTATTTATCTTGCTTCATTTCACTATTATCTATGCTTTTAGCAGGAGCTGATAACTTTTCCCAGAAAGAACAGGACAGCAAATATTTTAGGCTTTGGGGCCACCAGGGTCTCAAGGACATCACTGGGCCATGGCAGTGTTACAACCGCAGGCAACAGGTAGATTAGGGAGTGTGGCCATATTCCAATTTAACTTTATTTATAAAATCAGGCTGCAGGCTGGATTTTGCCAGTGGCCATGGGTTTACAACTCTGCATCTTATCCTGGAAATCTGTGTAATAAGAGCGTGGCTCTGAGGCACATAGGTCCCTTCCCACCTCTATATTCACAGTAATACCCTGAAACGTAGTGGGCGAGAGTTTATAGAAACCATCCACCGCTGCAAGTCAGAGCTTGAAATTGCTTATTATCTAGATTTGAAAATGTGACGGAAGGGCCAGACAAATAGCTCAGCAGATTAAAGCACCTGCAAGCAGGCATTGGGAACCATGGTTCGATCCCTGGGCCCCATTCCCGGGGGCACTCTGAGACCGCAATTGAGACTGGTTGAGGTGACACGCACCTGTAATCCCAGCTCTTGGGAGGCTGTAAACAGGCGGATCACTACAAGTCGGATCTATTAGTGAGATCCTGAACACCCTGTAGACCCTTCCCTAAAATACAAAAGAAAAAAGTGATGGAGAAAATTTTAGCAGCCTACATTAAATTTAAAGGTCCCTGACTAAGCCCATACTGTGAACACATCAAAAGAAGTGTGGCCATGCCCTCCAGTATACTTGGAAACCATTACCCAGGTCAGCAAGCAAGTCACATTGTCACATGACCTGCCGGTCACAGTTCTAACATGCATCTCTGTTCTTTCACTTTCATCTTGCTGTCCAGTCACAATGAAAAGATCAGCCAGCATTTATGTGGAACTTATACTTGTTTATCAGTTAAATCTTGGGTTAGCCACAGGATGTAGGAATTTGGGAAAATCAACTAAAACACTGTAAAAACTACGGATTATGTGACATTTATGATAGTTTTAAATGTTTCATTATTTGTAAGTTGCATGCTAAGCAGCATTTTTTTTTTTTTTTTTCTTTTGAGACAAGGTCCTGCTGTGTAGCCTGGACTGGTCTCAAACTCACAGTAATCCTCCTGCTTCAGTCTGTCAAGTACTGGAATTACAGGTATGTGCCACCATGCAAGCCTAAGCACCATTTTTATCAATAAAATTTATAATATGCATATAAATGTGCAAAAAATTTTAGAGACAGTTGTTGAACATTTACTATGCTGACATTGACTGTGAAAGAAAAGAGTTTATGAAAGAATTGGGAAACATGACCCCAGACGTGTGTGTTTTGGAGATAGTATGACCCCCCAGCCCCCACCCCCTCAATCCCTGAGAAAGCAAAACCCATATAGATATTACAGAAGAAAAGACAGACCCACCAAGAGGGTCAGCAGCCAGAACAATCCTGAATCGCTTCTCTCTGGACTCATGGTAGCTGGTCAGGTCCCCACCCCACCCCAAAATCAGCTTCCTGGGGAACTGAGAGCCCTCAGGCTGTGGCTTACACTCTTCCCTACTCAACAGCCTGAATGCCTGTGTTCGTTCACTCATCCATTGTTCAAATATGAGCCTCTGTGCTCTACCCTGCCCTGTGCCCCGACACCAACCAGCACTAGGCCAAAGCTCTCTTCCTTCCCTGGCCAACAGGACACCAGGCCCATTTCAGTTTCTCTGCTGTACCAGAGATTCTGGGGTGCTCTGTGGTGAGTTCCGGGAGGGCAGTGGTTGTAGGGCTCACACCCACTGGGGCTCCACCCCCGTGTCTTCCACTCCTGGTGCACATCCTCCTCCTGCTGAGTGGGGCAGGAAGTCCTGCCCTGGCTTCACAACCCGCAGGGCCTCCGTCCTTGCAGCCTGCATGCTAACTTCAGGGTTCACCCAGCCCAGGCTAAACACCGGGCTCCAGATAGAAAGGGGGCAGGCAGTTATTTGAAGTGTAATTATCTTCCTCCTTGTCCAAATCAACACATTCATGACTGGGCCATACATGCATGGCTGTTCCATGCCGCCTGGTGGGAAAACCATTCACAACGGGGGAAGATGTTTAACGCTGAAGTTCCTTTGAGTGTGCGCAATGATGTTTCTATTGTTTTTAAACTCATGCTCCAGGGCCTGGTGGGATGGCTCAGTGGTCTAAAGCGCCTGCTTGGGGAAGCTTGGGCCGCTTCAGGGACCGCGGTTCCATCCCCGGGACCACATGCTGCGCCAGCCCTACCCTCGGGGCGGGCTGAGCCGGCCATAAAAATGAATGAATAAACAAACAAAGGTTCTGAAACAAGAATAAAAACAATAAAAATTAAAAAAAAT
>PVJA010020606.1:0-36576 GCA_004027025.1 Myocastor coypus | reverse complement strand
CGCAGGCTCAGCTCCCAGCGGTGGGGTTTGGGCTGGGCTGGGACAGGAAGTTAGTCTCGGGAACGCAGAGGCGGGGCAGAGGGGCGCAGGGGCTTACCCGCAGCGGGTGTGCAGGCTCAGCTCCCAGCGGTGGGGTTTGGGCTGGGCTCACCAGCCCTTTAACTGATTGATTTTTTTGGTATTATTTGCTTAATATCTGTCATTTCCTGATTGTACAAACTTTGAGTTTGTTTTGGTCTTCTTTTTCTGGAAGTTTGAAGGTCAAAATTATGTCTTTTATTTGAGCTCATTATGTATCATTATGTTTTCATCTATGAATTTCCTACCCAGGTCTGTTTTTATTGTGTCTCATATGTCTCCAGTATCTTGTATTGGTATGGTTATTTAATTGTATATACTGTTTAAGTTTTTTCTTCAATATCATCTGTGATCCATTAGTTATTCAGGAGGGTATTATTTAATTTTCAGGTGTCTTTATAGTTTCTTTTGCCATTGACTTCTATTTTCACTGCACTATGGATAGATAGTATACATGAGATAATTTCAATTTCTTTGCATGTACCTCAGCATGTTTTATGAGCTAGTATATGGACCAATTTAGAGAACATCCTATGTGGTGCTCAGAAGAGTGTATTTTGACTCTGTAGACATCTACTATTTGTTCACAGATTTGGTTCAGCTCTGATTGTTTTTTGAAATCCTTTTTTTATGTATTGTTTTATTTGGTACGTGGTTTTATTATGCAGCTCAGACTGGTAGTGATCCTCAGCCTCCTTAGCACTGGGATTACAGGTGTGTACCACTGTACCCGGTTTTGGTGTCTGGCACCATATTCAGTACTGAGTCCTTGGGCATAGTAGGCGGGTGCTTAGATGGCTGAGATATCTTCACAGCCCCAGTTCTGATATGTCTTTGTTTGCTTTTTTGATTAGTTGATTTATTTTTGACAGTGGAATATTGAGGACCAATTAATAACACAATTATTGAGCACCAATTGTGTTAGTGTTTATTTCTTTTTTCATGTTTGTTAATATTGATTTTGGATATCTATCTATCTATCTAGCTATATATCTATCATCTATCTATTATCTCATCTTGAAGTTTTACTTAACAAGAATGTAGTGACATTCTTTGTCTCTTGATAAATCGTGGCTTGATGTTCATATTGTCTACAAATAGAATAGCTACATCTACCTTTTTCTGGGTTCCTGGGAGTATTGTGTTCCATTCTTTGACTTGTAGCCCAAGAATTTCTTTTTTATGTTAAATGTATTTTTCTGTGCAGCATATTGTTAATTGTTGTCCTTGATCCATTATGTCAAACCCCCCCCCCTTTTTTTTTTGATTGGTGAGTTGAGACTATTTACATTGATTGTTAAAACTGGTATGTACTGACTTGTCCCTGTCACATTTTCCTGTTGTTAGAACCTTATCCTTTCCCTCTTTTTAAAATTTTGTCTTGCCTACTGGCTTCTTTCTACTGGATTCTTGGAATTCTAGCCTTCATTATCATTCTAGAATATCCTTCAGAGCATTTGGGAAAGCTGATTTAGTGGTGATAAATTTCTTCAGTTGTTCTTTGTCATAAAAATATCTTATATCTCTACTGATTTTAATGTCTCTACTGATTCTTATGTCTCTACTGATGTCTCTACAATCTGTGTTGGAGATTGTTTCATTTTAGGGCTTGAAATATTTCAATCTCTTCTTGACTTGAGAGTTTGTGTTGTGAAATCTACGTTGTTCTAATGGGCTTTCCTTTACAGATTTATTTTTTTCTGTAATGACTTCTAGTATTCTGTTCATTTGGAGAATTTCTGGAATTTTTATTATTGTATGCTCTGGTGTAGATTTATTTTGGTTGGGATTATTTGAAATTTTATATGCTTCACTTATTTGTATGGCAAATTCTTTACCCATATTTGTGAAGTTTTGTATGCCATTACTCTTGTGAAGAAGTTTCATATGGCATCTGTGCTATCTCTGGCTTTCTCAGTGACTCTTATCAATGTCATAGAGGTTTCTTTGTTTGTTTGTTTGTTTTGGGGGGTCTTTTTTCGCTTCATCTTGTGACTGTCAGATTGAATTTTAATGATTTCTTGCTATTTTTGAGATATGTTTCTTTTCCTGGTTGCTAACTAGAATCCTATCCTGTAGGTCTGCTATTCTATTCTTGACTGAACTCAACTTGTCGAATTTTTATCTTCTGGATATCTATTTGGATCTATTTCATGGGTTTTATTTCTTTCCTATGATGGACATTCATGGTTTCAACCATTTTCCTAAGCCTCTCTGTTGTTTTTTTGTTTATGTCTACTCTAGATTCATCGAGGATATCTTTCATTTTGAGCATCATATTTTTTTAATCTGAGAGATTATTTTCTATATAGCCTGATTCATTTTTTTTCACTCTTCTATTGTTTCTTCGCTGCTGCTATTGTTTCAGAAAGTTCTAGTGAATGACTTCCAATTTTCGCTATCTCATTGTGTTCTGGACTTGTCCTGGGTAGGCTGGAGATGTTGCTGGATTTTGCTTCTATGTCTTGTCATTTTCTATTTTCTATTCTTTGTTTTGTTTTGTTTTCTGTGATGATACTTGTAGATTTCTTATGGTGCATAGCTTTATCGCTAGTATTTAGGCTTTCATAGGAAATGTCTACTCCTCAGAGATGTTTTCTAGGCATGGGCTGTTCTTGGTCTTTGTGTCTATCCCAAGAACCTAGCCACTGGATTTGTTAAGGTACAAAAGTTGTTATCTCTTTAGCTCTACCTGTTCCTTTGTTTCCTACTTCTGGTGATGTTTATGACTCTAGACAATCATATGGTTGTTATATGAGAGAAAAAGATGATTATACCATGTATGACATCCTGACTAAAATAGTACACTCAACAATAACAATAGTATCAGTCAGAGTGTATCAAGTGAGAAAATATGGCAACTATTGGTTTGGTAACTTTAGCCATAGGAACAACTCTGTAGTTGTATAAGAAAAAATAGAAACTTGTATGCAGTGAGTTTCCCCTTAGTATAATGACTTTTTCTGTGTGGGGAGATTTAAGGGGGCAAACTGGAGACAAAGCAGAGACAAGTGAGAAGAAATATAGTAGAAATAAACCTCTAGGGGAAAAGATGACTGTCCAAGTCTTGGGAAAATGGAGAACTGGGTAGAATAGAAAGAATAAAAGAAAGCAAAATAATGTTAAAGAAAACCAGAAAGAGAAAAGACAACATTTACTTATATGAAAGTATCATAAAGTCAAGAAACATAGTTGAGGGAAGAGAGAAAGAAGATGAATGTAACAAAAAATAAAAGAAACTGAAATAGTAAACAAAACAACAAACAAACAAAACAAGACCCCAACTGGACTGAAACAGAAACACCAATCAAACAAAGAAAGAGAAAATGATAAGATTTCTCTGGTATCCATAGTTTTGTGATAGTGTCAAAGTTGGATACCTGAAATATGCTGTTTGACCATGCCAAGTTTGCGATAGGATTTGTGTGCTGTATGGAACTGATCTTGACCTCTGGATGTGGTAGCTGGAACTCGTCTTCAGCTGTCAAAGTTCTTGACATCTACTTCTCCTTACTGTGATTGTCTCTATGGTGCTCTCCCAGTTGCTGTGGTGCCCTTGGGTAGGAAAAGCATGGGTTGCTCCTAGACATGTGCGCAGTTGAATTCTTGGCTGTTGTACTGTCATAGAGCAAGTCTACTTGCCTGCTCACACTGCTGGTCTATGACCATTCTACTGATTGTAGACCATAGTGATGTTTCCATTCATTTGTATTCAGGGCTAAGGCTGGCTTTTGTCAGCCATTGGAGCAGGCTCTGGATGCTCCCATATCATTGCTCCCAGCACAATTCCTCTCAGTCTGCTTCCCAATTCCCAGCAGTCTCATTTCACTCCAGTGGACAAAAAGCTATAATGAAGATATTAACTATTGGCCTGAGTTTGGGTATATCTTAGTTTTTTCTTTCCCTACTATGTGATTTTTTAAAAAAATTAAGAGCAGCAGTGATATTCTTGAAAAAACCAGGATAAGGATTTCAGTAGTGTTGACACCTAAATCCATCTTCATAATTTTGATGCTTAGTTTACTCAGTCTCTTTCTGCTCTAGCGGTCATAACCTTTTCTATGTATTTTATTTGTTTTTACTACTTCAAGGCCTATCTTGCTATTGAGAAAAGATAGATCATTCATTCGTTTCTCTTCACCTCTGAACAAAAATATACTGAACAAAATTGGATCTTTTTTTTTTTTTTTAAATTTATTTCTCTCTCTCTCTTTTTTTTTTAAAATTTAATTTATTTATTTATTTATTTTTCTTGTTTCAGAATTTTTGTTAGTTTATTTATTTTTATGGCCGGCTCAGCCCACCCCAAGGGCAGGGCTGGCGCAGCATGTGGTGCCGGGGATTGAACCGTGGTCCCTGAAGCCGCCCAAGCTTTCCCAAGCAGGCACTTTAGACCACTGAGCCATCCCGCCAGGCCCCTGGATCTTTTTTTTATGTAGGACTTTTTGTAGATTACTTAGGCTGGGTAGCAATGAAGTTGTCAAAAGTCAGGTCAGGATGTAAAGAGGCACAGTTGTTATTGAGTTCTTATTGTTTTGTTTGGTGAAGTTCTATATCATTTCTAATGTTTTGTTTTCTTTCTTCTTTTAACTATTTTGTATTACCTCCAGATAATAATAAAGAGGCATAGCTATACATGCACAGAGTCCAATTTTATGATTCTAATGCAACTATGTTTTGCAAAAGATTGTGTTGGAGGAGACAGTTTTGAGGCCCCTGTCTCTCCATGCCTTCCATCACCTCTGCATGGCATCTGGCTCAAGGTTATTAGCTGTTGATGTAAAGCAACAAGTCTGTTTCAAAAAGAATAAGAAAATATCTGAGTCAAATGTCAGTGAGCATGGCCCAAGAATATAGATTTGACTTATCCAGAATGGCATATTCCTCTGGAAAAATGTCCCCTGAACATCTGTGAGAGAGAACAAAAGTCAGAGAACAATCTATTTACCACTGACTTTGGAGGGAGGAACATCACATAGGCAGGCTACAGATAGCAAGACAAGGAAGTCTCTGTAAGAGTCAGATAACATAATACAGAATTCATAGCTTCTGGGTTGGCAGAGGCTAAAGGTCAGGTGTAGATATACACTTAGAGTTTTTTTCTCAGACAAAATATTTGACACCCATAGATCAAATGGAGAAGGTATGTTAATCTCTCACTGTGTAGAGATTTCAGTCCATATTTGGCTGGCTCCAGTGCAGGGTGGTACTGTAGAAAAGCACTGTAGAGAAGAAGAAAGTTTATGGTGGGCCAAAGGTAGCAAACCAAAGGGACAACCACATCTCTTTCTATCCCTCATACTTTATTCAGGCTATATTACACCCTAAATCAATTCCACTGTCACACACTCTAGATCCACTCATCTCTGAAAAAGTCCTACCTATGATTGTATGGGGGTTTTGGGGGTGGGGTGGGGACATCTAAGTCGTAACAGATTCCAAGACTTACATAGTAGTCATGAGGACATTAGTTCAAATTTGGAGGTTGGTAGTATATGGATCTTTAGATGAACTAAAGATAGGCCAAGAAAATTTTAACTCATTTATGATCTGCAGCATTCCATCCTTCCACAGTCATGATGTTCTCATCAACCAAGGTCAAATAGTCTGTGGACTTTTTCATACAGATGAGGTTTCTCTAGAAAGCTGCAGTTTACATAGCTAAGTCACAGTGATTGAATGTCCCACATCTTCCCAAACACAAAGTTGAAAAATGAAAATGACCTTGAATACTGCTACTTTTCCACCTGGGCAAGTCTTTTATAATACTTGCTCAGTAAACTTTGCTTAGTAAACTTTTAAAAATATTTTGCTTAGTAAACTTTCTTATAATTTTCTCCTCTACTCTCTTTTCCTTATAGCAGGCCTATAACAATTTGTTGTATAAGTCAGGGTTCTTCAGGGAAAGAGAGATTTACTTCTAAGAAATTGGCTCCTAAAGTTGTTGCTCTGGAAATCTGATACCTGCAGCTGGCTGGAAACTCAGTGATTTGCAGTTCCCAGGCCACCTTCCTTCTTAGAAAATCCTCAGTCCTTTCCCTTAAGGCATCAACAAATTGAACCTCACCCACCCTCTGAAGAGCAATCTGCTTTAATTAGTGGTTGTTGATTGTAAATTAACTACCTTGGAAAAATGCTTTCACCTCTAGGGATAACTAACAACTGATACTGCAATCTTAGCCAAGTGAGTAGATATATGTAACTAGCCATCATCTATTAGTTTTTTTTTTTAAAGGAAAACATTACTTTATGTTTGTAGTAAATGCATTTACAGTCTTGCTCAGGAGTTGGCATGTGTACATAATATAAACTGTTTCTTTTTTTTTCTTAAAAAATAATCCTTCCCCTCCCTCCTCTTTAATTCTTTTCACTTCTTTTCATTCCTATTGATACTATTAATCTTAGTTCATGTTTATGGCATACAATATCCATACTTATTGAGATAATTAGGATGATATACACGGTATACTTTCATTGTACCTATTTTCTCATTTCGTTCCCCTCATCCTTACTGTTGGTCTCTTGGACCCTTCCCATCTGAGACTCATCCCTTTGTTTCCTTCTATCCTTCCTTTATTTGTCTCTCAATTTGTACCTTGCCTCTACTCAAATGAGGGGATACTATATAATATTCAAGCTTGTGTATTTGATTTATTTAACTCAACATGATATTATCCAGGTGTGCCCATTTTCCTTTGAATGTCTCAAATTTGTCCTTTATAGCCAAGTAATTTTGCATTATACATAGATAGCACATTTTCTTTAGCTAGTCATCTGTTGATGGTTATACAGGCTGCTTCTAGGATTTAGTTTTTATGAACTGTGTTGTGACAGACATTGGTATGGATGTATACATAGTGGTATGGCATCTTAAGCTCCTTGAGAAGATATCTAGAGGGGGCACAGGTGGGTTGTGTGAAATTCCTAATTTTGCTTCTTCCAGAAATCTCCATATTGATTTCTATAATGATCATTCCACTTTACATGGCCACCAACAATGTAGGAGCATTCTTTTTATGCTACAGCTATATGAGCATTTGTTATTTTTTATTTTTTTATGGCTGTTACTCTTTCTAAAGTAAGATTGCATCTCTCTAATGGCCAAGGATGTTGAACATTTTTCATATATTTGTTGGCCATTTGTACTTCTTGCACTGTAAAGTGTCTATTCACTTCATTTGCCTTTTTTTTTTTTTTGTCTGTTTGAGACAGAGTCTCCCTATGCAGTTCAGGGAACTACAAATTTCCACAGGGAATTAACATAATGAACTGCTTATTTTTACATTTCAACTATGCAGCTTTTTTGGTTTTACCAGTCCAGATGTCTGGAACATATACTAAAATATGTTATGAGAACAATACTTCTCATAATGTTTTAAAATAACCTGACTTGAGAAACAGCATAAGACTATTAATTACTTTACATTCTGGTATTGCTTCCTATTCATACACACACAGTATAATGATAATAAAGTACAAAATGTGAGAATGAACTATTGTTAGAAATTAGGTTATTTTTATATTTAAGCATTCTTGCCTAATACCTTAAATATTTAAGCTTATACATATCTTTTGCTTTACTTGGGTGTTCCCTTAGTTCTTTTTTAGCATAAATGACAGGCATATATGAATAAAATATACTTGACTGTAAAATTATAGGCAAAACATCTACTGTTCGAATTTGTAAGGGCATTTAGAATTGAAATTGCTAGGAATTTAAGGACCTTTGCTTGCATTATGGAGGCTTGGTATCATTGACAGCTCATTGAAAAAAACTATAAATTGCTGGATTATGTATTTAAAAATATCCTTTAAAATGCATCACTGATTTGGCCAAAAAAATTAGTGATTAGGCCATTGTAGAGAAAGACCATAAAGTGAAAGGAGAGAGCTCAGAGGGGGAAAACTTTGTAAATATTTATGATAATGGTAAGTCCCAATTTTCTATTTTGACCTACAATCTACACTCTCCTTAGTATTAGAATGAATAAGAAATAAACTTTCAATGCAGAAATAATCAGGAACAAAAGCTGCCTGATATAACTTTTTCTTCCATAAAGGAAAGGAAAATGCCTTTGAGAAATGAGAACTACTCATGGTTTAGGTCTTAAAATAGTCTTCAAAGCCTCTTGCATTGGAAAAGTGATTGGATTACGCACATGGTATATTTGGAATGCTGTTGGTGGAAGGGTGAAGGATGTGGCTCACTGGGGGTGTGGCCAGAACGGTTTAGTTCCCGCCCAGCTCCACCTTTGTTGCTTTCTCCTTTCTGTCCTTTATGCGATGATCAGGTCTCCTCCACTGTGTCCCTCTGCCATGCTGTCTAGCTATGAACTGAAGTGTGAGCCAAAGTATCCTCTCCCTTCACTTGTGAGTGTCAGGTGTTGTGAACCAGCAGAGAAAGTGGTGAAGATGCTGGCCTTCTGGTGAGCTTGCCGTAGGGACTGAGGGTATTGGTGCAGCCCAACTGAGCCACAGTCAAGCCTGGCATGCTAAGTGTAGATCTGAGTCAACAGTGACAGTAAGATGGGAAAGGAAGCCTACTTCATGGTCCTCAGAGGCTTTCCACTAAAAAAGCTTCAGTGGGGGGGCCAGCCAAATAGCTCAGTGGATTAAAGCATCTGCAAGCAGGTGCAGAGGTCAGGGGTTTGATCCCCAGGCCTGCCATGCTGTCCTATCCCCCAGGGTTTCCTGAGACAGGAAGACTGGGCATGGTAGTATGCACCTGTAATCCTGGCTCTTGGGAGGCTGTAAACAGGTGGATCACTACCAGTCTGATCTAGTGATGAGATCCTGAACACCCTGTGGACCCTTCCTTAAAATAGAATAAATAAATAAATAAATAAATAAATAAATAAATAAATAAATAGATAGATAATAAAAAAGTTTCAAAGAATATGTGCTTATAGTGAGACCTGGTGGGAATCTCAAAACTACCACCCTTTCCAAAAGCAAATCACTAGCTAGCTAGAAGGGAAAGTATCTGGAACTTCAGACATTTGAGATTTTGATACATTATGGAAAAGAGGCACATAAAATTTCCTCAGAAGTGGGGAATAGGTTGGAAATATTAATATTTTGAAAAAGTGACTAAACAAATTTGAAAACAGAATCTCAAAGTGTCTGGAAGTCGAATAGTATAATAATGATACTAGAAAAGTAATTTGATGGATTAAGGAACAGAATAGAAATGGTGTAAGAAAGATTTGTTAAAACAATAATTAAAGATTTGTTGAACTGAAAAAATATATCTGGGGAGATTATCCAGAATGTTTAAGTACATAAACAGAGTATGAACAACAGTTAAAGAGACATAGAAAACACTGTACAAAAATGTGTAATGTTCTTGGGAGGCTGTAAACAGGTGGATCACTATGAGTCTGATCTAGTAGTAAAATCCTAAACACCCTGTAGACCCTTCCTTTAAACACAAGTAATAGATTATAGTCAGAGCTATAAAGAGGAAATAATAAATACAATAGAAAAGTCCAGCATTCAAAAATATAGTAACAAAATTTTCTAGAAGACATTTTTTAGAGACACCAGTCTCTAAATTCAGAAGCTTCAATTTACAAACAGAAATAATAAAAAGAAATGCACTGAGATCCCTTTTAGGTATTGTCAAAGCATTAAAGATGAAAAGTTTTTCTGCCTGGTACCTCATCATGCCATCTCCATCCCCAGGCACACTGAGCTGGCCACCCAGACTGGGCATGGTGGTGCACGCCTGTAATCCCAGTGCTGGGGAGGCTGAAAACAGGAAAGTCACTATGAATTCAAACTAAGGAGTGAGACCCTGTACCAAATAAATTTTTAAAAAAGAAAGAAAAAAATTTTCTCAGTTGTAGATAGAGAAAAGAGTTTGACAGAAAAGGTAATTAGACAATTGGTTTTTCAGCAGCAGTGACAAAAATGGAAAGCTAATGGAATGCTTTCAATACCAGAGGATACCATTTTCAATATAAAATTGTGTACATAGCAAAATTATTTTTCAAGAATGAGAATGATGCGATGACATCATTGGACAAGAACAGTTTCCTATAAAAACAATTTCTAGCATTTTGGAGCATATATTTCAGGCATTAGAAATAAGCAGAAAGAATGTCTGATATGCAAGAAGGAATGGCGAGTAAAAATACTGAGAAACATGTGAGTACGAGCAGGCATTAGCCAATGAACGTCTAATTTGAAGGTTCAGTGGTTAGCACTGAGACACGGGACAACAATGTTTCATAAATTGAAAGAGTAGTGGTGAGACAGGGTGTTCTGTGCATCTTCCCTGGGGTCCCTTTCAAGTGTACAAATTTCCTTTGCCTACGAGAATGCCAGTCAGGCTATGTTAGGGTCTACTGCATTGTTACTTAACCATTCCTTTAAAGCCACTTCCTGCAAATACAGTCACATTCTTACATACTGAGAATTGGAGTACAGCACATGAATTGGAGGTTGAGGGTGGAGAACAGAGAGAATTCAGTCCATAACAATTAAAATACAACTTCTTCATAAGAGCTCTTCCTCTGGAACACAGAGAGAATTAAAGTTATTTAAGAGGATTGAATTTGGCTATATATCCCAGGATAATTTTAGAAGAAAGTAGACATTAAGAATATCAGCTCTTCACCTTTTTAATGTTACTGATGACTTGATATGCTCAAGAAAAACAGTAATATAAACAGTAATCTCATAGTCATGACTCAAATTCTTGAATTTAATGTTACAAGGGTAAAATTTCTGTAGGAGTAGACTCATACTAAATTAACATTTTATTTGCCTTCTGGAATGCACACTCAGATTAGGAAAGCAGTGGATAAAACTTGCTTTACTAAATAGATAAAAACTATTGATATTTAAGAAATTAGTCATATATGGCTTTTTTGCAGTTTTTGAAACTAATCTCCTCTAACCAGGATAAATATCCCTTCTCTTGGAATGTAAGTCTTAGATATATTTGCTTTCTAAATACCATATGAAATCTGTAAAGAAAATTTAATGAGCTTCTACTGTTATAATCTCAACAGGTGTAACTTTCATTGTTGATTTTATACTGCGGGGCATCTTAGAGTGCCATAGCCTAGATCACCGAAGAGCTTCAAGCATTATGAGAAGAGATTTTTCAAAATCTGTAATTATTGGCCAATTCTTCTCAGTTTTTTTTTTTTTTTTTTTTTTATCGCTGGCTCAGCCTGCCCTGGGGGGTGGGACTGGTGCAGCATGTAGTACTAGAGATCGAACCTCCATCCCTGCAGTGAGTGGCCTCAGCTTTCCTGACCAGGTGCTTTAGACCGCTGAACCATCTCGCTGGCCCCTTTCGCCTACAGTTTTAAAATGACATCTTATTAAATATTTGCTTGCCTGAGGTTGAAAGATTCAGACAAGCAATTCACCCTTTATTACACATTTTAGAAAGCTTTCTTAGGAAGAAAATAGCCCTTTAGTAGTTCAGTAAGTGATGGGTTTTCTTGGCACGCATTGTATGCTAATTTTCCTGGACAAGAAAATAAATTCACATGGTCAGCTGCATTCCAGTTTGTATTATTCCTCTAACATCCTCCCTTCTTACATTCTTGAATTTTGACACTCCTACACACCAGTTAAAGCACTTGTTCAAGTGTCCAAAAGAAACCGTTGGAATTAATTTACTCCTCTATTCTTTCTTTGATGTGTCACTCTAATGCTGTAAGTAATTTTCAGTATTTGGCCTCTGTTCAAGGATAATTAACTAGACTTTGAGGAGGGGGGAAAGCAATAAAAGGAGAAATAATTTTTTCCCAAATAGAAAGCAAAACTATTTTTTGTCTAAGAACCTGGAAATTCTCCCCCTCCCCCAGGTGACAAAAAATAGATAACTCGTTGGAACTGTTCACTACCATTAGGAGTTTTTTCTCTTTGAGCAAAGTTAACCCAGCAGTCTCAAACCATACAGCATGCCTAGGTTGTCTTGTCCAAAGATACTCAGATAAGTGAGCTTTGCAAACTGAACTCAGCTGAAGTTTTAAAATGACCAAAGGTATCTTAGGGGACTAATTTTATTTCATAATGATTAAAAAGAATGATGAGACCATGAACTCTAGGGTAATGCTTCATCTCTGATGCCCTGCTCAGTACAGGCTGAGCAGTTGCTATTTATGGTTGTATAGCAATCTTCCTCTTCTTGTTCATTCTATAATTGCATCTTAAGATAGGAGTATTTTTTTTCTTCTTTATAAACATAGTGTATTCCATCCTCTCACCCCCAACCCATGCTGCCATTCCTAAAGTGATGACTAATTTTTAGAGATGGGTAAGAAATGAAAGAAATGACAAATTCAGAGACATAGAGGAGTTATTTATGGTCTTATTCATTTTAAATAACCAGCAACTAGCACAGCTTCACTCTCTAGATATTTCAACAATTTTTCTGACATTGAATTGTTTGTTTTAAAATAAATGACAATTTAAAGAAACTTCTAACCACAAAGAATTAAGATTTAAGTCTGTGTATTCCTCTTTTTCTTTTCTAAGTTTTTAAAGAAATTATTTTTAAAAACAGAAAAAATAATAGATAAAACTTTAGAAATGATACATAATTTTTAAATAATCAAGATGATAGGTATTTAATAGTGTTGTGATATTACCCATTGCTGACTTCAGTGTAGTTGTTCATATTACAAATATAAACATATAAAATTTGTCAAAGTAAAGGAGTATTACTCAACTATAAAAAATATAAATTTGAGGCTTTATTGGCACATGGAAGCAACTAGAGGTTGTACTCATAAGTGAAATAGATCAGATCTACATGCATAAACATGTTATCTCCCTAGTGCAAGAACCTGAAATAGTAAATAAAAAGTGTATTCCTCTTTTTCTGACCAGTGTTTTTCTACTTGAAACATAAATCCACATTTAAACATAAGACATTTTTGTGACAGATCAAGTTCAATTGAAGAAGCTTGAGAAATGTGTAGATGTCTATTAAAAGGTCTGTTGCGAAGTATACATCTAAGAACACAAGATGATTCTGCTTATATAAAATTACTGCCGTTCTAATTTGAACTATACAATATACAAGTACATCCCATCTTTAATAGTCTTTACTCCATTCATAGACATTATGCTTTGCCCCACCTGGCTTCCCCACTGCTCGTCTGTCTATCTGTCATTAGAATATACTCTTCTGTGTTCCTAACAGATCTTTTTGAGGAAAAAAAAAAAAACCCACATATTTCTGAGGTCAAATGTAAGGAGCAAGCTAAAGAGTTCTATAACATGTCACAAAATAATTAGATCCAGTTTTGCTTTCTCCATATTGTCTAACATGAATTTAAGATCACATAGATTCCTTCACATGTTACATGTAGGGTTCTGTGGGCCACTTCATTTCATTCACTGACTGCTTAATTCAATGAAAATGTATTGACTCCATATCGTGTGCATATTGGTGAAGATGTGCAGGTCACAAGGGCGAGAGTGTGCGCCCAGGCTGCTGATGGGATCGTGGGCAGGTGACGCACAAACACCAGGGAAAAGAAGGGGAAGAGGGTGGGACCAGAAGCTTGGGATGTTTATTCATTCCCCTTCCCAGAGACTTCCCTGGTACACCATTGCTTGCTTACTGGTATGACTAGCTTAACATTCAAAATGCTTAGCTCAATGAGTTATATTTAAGAAATAGTCATGAAATGTCCAGAACACTGTTTGACTCAGAAATGCATCAATTCAGTCCACATAGGTAATTTTAAAATTTTTAGTAGCCAAAATAAAAAATGGATGAAATTTCTTTAGTCTAACATTGCCATTTCATTGTGTCATCAATATCTACCTTATTTATTTTGGGATAAATCTTTGAAATCCAACTTACGATATTTATTTACAGTATATTTCAGTTTGGGTTTCCACTGAAATATTTGATCTGTGTTCGGACTGTATAATTTTTAGGAACTGATAAAAAAGATTCACACATTCAAGTTATTGTAGATATACTTAGCACTGCTTTGGTAACTGAATTATCAATATAAAAACATAAGTTAATTAAAATTAAATAAAAATTGGAAAATCTGTTCCTTAGCCACTTAGCTACACTACACGTGATGTACTGAACAGCCACAGCTGGGGAAGGGTTGTGTAGACAGCACTACATGATAGTCAGTGAGAACAGTGCTGTAGAGGGATGAACAGAGAGTTTGGACCCATGAAGGGGGTCTCAGAAATTCAGTAGGCTTTTGTTATGTAAGGAGCGGGATGAGGAACAGTACTGCTTAGTGTGTGTGTGTACGTATTTTCTTATGGTTGTTGTTTGTCAATCTCGTTTCCATCAATCATAAAATTTCTTTTATCTCCTGAGAAATATGGATCAAAGTGAAATCAGAGACTTTTCACAGAAATTTAGGATGGCCATTCAGACCCTATTATGAGGAAATAACATTTCTAAGCAGGATCTGATCAGAGAGCCAAAATACTAGAAATAACAAACTTGGTAATCAATTTTGGCACTTGAAGGCAGGCTAAAAGCAACAGCTCTGGCACCTATGCACAATGCAGGAGAACTTCTTACACAAAATGGTTTTAACCTGTTATTGGACACTAGCTGAGTTATATCAGCAGACAGTCCAGCTCCTCTGCTGGCTGTCACCCTGGACTGCGCAGTCTGAGCACTCGTGAGCTATTATTTGTGAGTATTATTTCTTTAATTTTGTGCTTTGTCTTACAGCTGAAGATGCCTTTTCTTCTTCTCAATAAGCTGATTTCCTTTTAGATTCAGTCTTCAAGGCATTCTCTACTGACGCTGGAATCCCAACGTGTTTTTCAACGTATATTTAAAGTACTTTATTTTCCTTTTTATTTAAGACATCAGACTTGACACACATGCATAGTCCGCGCAACTTTAGAGGAAATACACCTGATTTCAAAGTCCATTCCCTGAAATAATTTTTCACAAGTTATTTTATCATATTTATCTCTATCTTTCTCATCACTAAGATGGGAAATGCTTGCACTTCCCTCTTGAGGTGGCCTGGATGTGAGTAGGATACCAGTGTAGGTAGAAACATCACGCCGCACCACACTAAACAAATGAAATGCATCGCTCAGCGTACGCTGACTGCTGTGCATCTAGCGGCTGTGGCGTGGCTGTGCTGCATGGCTCACCCTTGGGAGCTCAGCTTTGAAAGGAGCAAGACCCAGAGGTGTGAATAAGGAGAAATGAGGGAAAACAATGCTAGCATTATGTTGCTCAGTATAAAGCACAGAGTGTACAAGTGCAGTGGGTGCTCCACCATGTTTGCATGCTATGGCTGGAACTAAGGCAGCATGTGATGTATGCATGAGGTGTGGGATGCCCCGGTCATGGGAAGAAATTTTAAGCAAAAAACTCAACATGCAAGGCAACATTTTCATGTAATATTTAAAAATATAATTTAATGCAAAAATCCATCATGAATAAAATGGTAGAATTTTAAAATAAAGGTCCCATTCCCTTTCTTTTCTTATATATTACAACCTGCTACTCCTCCCTAGGGAAAGTGCTAATAGAAATAATCTACCACTTTTTTGCTTTCTTCAAATAATTGCATTCGTTTATTTAGATTTCTGGGTCCATGTGTCTGCAGGTGTCTTTCAGGTACACTAGTATGAAGAAGAAATTTATTTGTATTGGTAAGATTATAAAGTGTAGAGTAAAATGTGTGCATTACTATAAAAGTAGAATATCAAAATGCCATTAGATAGGTACAAGTCACATTTAGTAGACTAGCTGGCCTTGTTGGATACTTAAAACTCACTACATATGTGCACAAGGCTGAAAAACAACGAAGTTCTAGTGGCGACTAAATCCCAAAGTGCCAGCTGTCCCGCTCTACCATATCCCTGTCAGTGTCTTCAGTTTTCTTAGCATCCTTTCCCACGATTGTGGATGATGTGACTGTGTTGCATATCCTTGGCTTGGCAACTTTAAGCAGAATGTCTTGACTTCCTGCTATGGGAGCCACAAAACGTGGATCATATTCTGTTTCTTCTGACCCTTTCTCTGCCTCTCAACAACTTCTCAGTTTTTGCTGCTTGTCTGGGAAGTGTATGCATGTACACATGTGCAGCATGTGTGCTGTCTCAGTTTTGTTCAGCAGGCTTCTGTTTGCAGGGTCTGTCGAGGGATCTGCCCTGCTCATCTTTCCTGTGAGAATGAATTCCTACTTGGGGATCCTGGTCTTTGGTTTAACACCTACTGACATTTCCTTAGAGATTCCCTCTCCTCTTTCAGCCTGGGACCATGGGATGTGGCTTTGAATAGTGGCTCTTACATATTTGGTCTCTGCTGTGCTTTAATTTAATCTAGATCAGTGGTGTTGACCCTGTGGCACGCAGACCTCAGTAGCTGTTTGTGTCTCTGAAAGCTCAGAAAGGTGGCCATCACTGGTTCAGACGCTCCTCTCATCCCACTTAGTCGTCATGAGCACTCTCTCTGCCAGGAACCCACCAAAGTCTCAGGTTGGCTGATTTTGTGTCTCTCCAGTGACAGAGCTTTGAAGAATTGGTCCTTTTTGCATATTGTTATCATTTTAACAGGCTACTACATATTAGTTTTAATGACAAAAAAGGCTATATCTTTTCTAATGTATTTGATACAGGGTCTCACTATGCAGCTCAGAATCAGAGTGATCCTCATAGTTTCAGCCTCCCCCACAGTGGGATTACAGGTGTGTGCCACCACACCTAGGGTGCTGGCTTAGTGTGCCCAGAGAGAAGGACCAGCATGGCATGTGGTGCTGGGCACCTAACCTGGTCCCAGTGCATGCCTATGCAGGCACTTAGTCCTCTGAGCTATCTCACCAGTCCTTACATTGTTTTCTTTTTCTATTTTTTAAAGGCTGCATCATTTGAACATCAATTGTTTTTTATTTGTACTTCTCATATGTTCATTCAGTTTAAAAATTATGGTTAATCATTACTAGTACAGTAGCTTTTGCTTCATTTAACTTTTTAAGTGACTTCCCTTTTGTGGGGTAACTGTGCTTGTGTGTTTGTCTATGTGTGTGTGTGTATGTGTGCTTCCTTCTCCAGACAAGAAAAATAATGCAAATATTTATCTCCTCTTACTAATGTTTGGGGTAATGGGAGTAAAAAAAATTTTTTTTGTCTTTTTGAGACAGGGTCTCACTGCACAGTTCAGGCTCGCCTTGAACTCACTTTTGTAGCCCAGGCTGGTCTCGAACTCGCACAGATCCTCCTGCCTCAGCCTCCCGAGTGCTGGGATTACAGACGTGGGCCACCACGCCCGGGTCTGGGAATAAAAATTTTAAGATAATTTTAAATATTTTGCTTATGCATTTCTAACGAATACATATATAATTTTTTTCATTTTATGTTTAGAATAGGTCAGATATTTTGGTGATGAATTTTACCAACACCTTTTGAAAAACTAAAGTGTTAGATAACATAAGCGCATTATAAAAGATTCCACAAAAGTTTGATGGATAATGCTTCTGGAGAGAGGATGTTTAGCTCTTGAAAAACTTATGAGCTTGAATTAGAATGTGTGTTTTAGTTTATTAGTCAATAGAGTCATTCAACCAATGTGAATTAAATAGGAATATTTTATACCAGTGTACTTAATTGGAATCTTGCCCACATAAGGCCCATAAAAATAAAGTTTAGAACTTACTAGTACATTCTCTTCCTAAATTATAAATATTGTTTAGTGGATTAAAATTTTTTAAATGTTTCTTAATAAAAAGAAGGTGATCAAGTTCAGGTTCAACAAATGCAGAATCTTCACTCTTCATTGTAGTTATTTTCTTATAATATCTTTTTGTGGAATTAATTTGAAAACATTATAAGCATAGTGCCTTCATTATGACATTTACAGTTTCTTCTGACCTTAAAAAGTAACTAACTTCAGAACTATTATAAAATCATTACATTTTAAATGGTTATGGGTTAAATGGTTTGTATAGGGCAGCAGAAAAAAAAAATCTGTGATAAGCATGGAATTAGGCCTTATCATCAGTATTTTATGAGATTGAAAGTAAATATATATGTATATATATGTATATATATGCATATATGTATATAGCTAAAAATGTTGAATAGTATTTTTCTATCTATATTTAATTATTACATTGGGTCTTTTCTCCCTAGACTGTTGGGGTCTTGTACTGAGTAAAGGTACTATTCTATGCATGTTTCAGTGTCTTCACTACTTTCAATATACTTTGTTTTAATGTATGGCATAGATACTAAGAAATGATTTAGCTGCTATTGGAATTTATTTTTGCCATTCTTTGGGCATTTATATTAAGGGTAAGGGCAATGTACATTTCTTCTGTATTAGCATATCTGTATAGGTGACTGTACATTTTTTTCCCTCTCACAGCTGGGACTTTGTTGATTGCACTGAGAATCAGCACACAGAACTTTTAATTTATACATAATTCTTAACATGTGTATAGAAAATCTAAAAAGCCACATATTGTATTTATTTTTAAACATCTATTTCTGTAATTTACCTTCTTTAAACTTGGAGGTGCACTTTCCGAAGAGGATATCAAATGTTGCTCTACTGCTAAATAAGTCTTACTAGTTTACAGTTTTATCTCCTGTACACTACATACTAATACCTACCCATTGCATCCTCTCACTTACGTTTCTTCCTCTGCCCAGAAGTACATCATTTATCAGGTAGACTTCAAGAGTTTTGGAATGAATATATTTCATAGGTTATCAATGGATTAAATTAGCAATATTAACCCATAGTAAATAATAATAACATTAATAGTGTTAGTAAACATAAACTTACTGAACATGGACAATGTACACATCTGAAAGAAATTATGATTAAACATTACTACCAAAATATTTTTTGGCTTCATCGAATTTGTTAAGTGAAATTTCTTTTGTGGGATGAATGTGCACATAGGGTGCATATTACACAGAGAGAGAGAAGGGAAACACTATACGTATTGTATTAGAAAGGTTAATGTCTGCTGCCTTGTAAAAGCTCCAACACTTGGGAGGATTCACACAATAAAAATTTATCTTTGCTCACCAAACAGTTCATTGCTGGGTTCTTTTTGGAGCGTGGCTCGGTTCCATATGGTGATTCAGGGAACCAACTTGCTTACCTTGGTAGTTCTTTTGTCCACTGCAGATTTGAAGTCCTCTGAAGCTAGGCTGTAGATGAGGAAAAGCAAGGTACAGAGCACATCCGTCTTGACTGGCTTGTCCTGGACCTGACACATCTCTCTGACCACATTCCTTTACAAAGACCTAATGTCATGGTTGTTGGTAGCTGCAGGGAGTGGAAGAGACTGGGAAATGTAGGCCCTGGTAAGCAACCTCTTCCCAGTGGTAACTGTAACTGTATTTTAAAAATTTGTTTCTGTAGTGCTGGGGAGTTGAACCCAGGTCCTTATGTTTTTTACATGCTAGGTAACCATTCTATCACTGAGTGATACTGGCTATGTGGAGATCACTATAAACTGTAGGGAAGGGTAGTGAGCCATGACCTGTATTCAATATCGAAATGATGTAATTTTAGCCTTGTCATTGGGCTAGACAAATGTAAAAATGATCATCAAAAAAGGGAAATAAACAGGTAAAGTTTCTCTTCCATCTTTAATTCTGTAATTTTATTTCTCTTCTGTGAATAGTGGACCAGTGTTCAGTTTACATTCAATTACTATAGTGAAACACCTGAAGTTGTATATTTTGTAAGAAAGGTTTAGCTCATAATTTTGGAGGCACCCCTCCACATACACACAAGCTACATCACATCATGGAAAATGGCTCTACAACTGTGGGACCACATATGGGAAGGAGTCATCCTGTGGAGATCTGGGATGTGGAGTGAGGGATCTAAGTCCCTGGAAAGCCACGTTAATACCTGCTGAGGACATGCTCCAATGACGTAAGATCTTTTCTGAGATTCCACCTCCTGAAAATGAAACACTCTTTAACATTTTCATATTGAGGGCAAGACTTTCAACTTTTTTTTTTTTTTTTTTTTTGGTCTTTTTTGAGACAGGGTCTTGCTATGCAGTTCAGGCTGGCCTTGAGCTCACTTTTGTAGCCCAGGCTGGTCTTGAACTTATAATGATTCTCCTGCCTCAGCCTCCCAAGTGCTGGGATTACAGACGTGCACCACCACACCCGGCTTCAACAACTTTTCTTGAGGGACAAACATTCAAAGCATAGCAGACGATATCCATAAATAGGTGACTAACTTATCTGATACTAACAACAGCCATGACCAAGAAGAGTTAAGTCAACTGGCTAAATTCACATGCCACTACCAGGAGAAAGACTAGAACTCATATATTTATACCACTCCATGTCTCTTTCAGTGCCCAAAATTTGCTTAAAATATGGTTCTTGAAGAGAAGGATATTTTAAGAGAAAAATAAGCGAAGGGCCCATTTTACATCAGCTCCACACCAATGACAAGTTAATTTGGTGTATCTATGACACTAGACTTTTTGTGATAACAACAACAAAAAAAAAAAGCAGGAAAGAAAATGTTGACTTCTGGGTAATTCTGAGATGTGTAGAACACAAGTAACTGTTTAATGTTGCCTGTGTCTCAAACTACTATATCTATATATATAAATTATTCCTTGGGAAGAAGCATTACTTCTGTTGAATTTGATTATGTGATTCGTTTTTATTTTCTTAGAAGCTAGTTGTCAGAAATGCAAGGAGAAATCTACTCTGAGAACAGTTATTGGAAAGAATTTTCTAGTCTCACTTGCTAGAAACTGCAAGGAACAAAACAATACATGGCCCCTGCCCTTCAGGCACTCAAACTACAACCCAAGGAAGTCAACTTCCAGAAGTAATGGGTTATTAGCAAATGGCATGGAGAGGAGGGGTGTTCTGGGAGTTTCTAGACAGGAAAAGTAATCATCAATCATCTGGGAAAAAAGTTTTACAGACAAAATGGCTTCTTAACTGGTGGTGGGAAGATCGATCCAGTTTGTCTAAAAGGTTTAAGGCCAGTTAAGAAAATGTCTGTATGGTGGAGAGGACACTGTGAACAAAAGTTCGGAAGGATCTCTTCTGCTTTGTTTTGTGACCTTGCCTCTTACTTTGTCTCTGCACTGGTGAGGCTACTATCATTTCTCAAGACAAGCCCTGACCTCCCTCACCCCTCAAGGCTAGGCTTCCTGGATAGGAGTGCTCTGTTGCTCTTCCCCTTCCTGCTCCTCTTGTGCATTTTCTCTCAGGCAGTCCGATATTCCTGGCTGAGGTAAGTTTTTGTAACTGGCATGAACGACTTCCTGCAGGAATATCTCAGACACCAGGCTGAGGGCCCGCAGGCTCTTTTACGGTGGCTTCTCTCTGTTTTAAGGTTGAGTATTTTGATTATTTTGAATGAACAGTTCAGTGGTGTAATGTACATTTGTACTGTTGCATATTTTCACCATCCAACTTCAGAACTTCCTCATCAACTCAAATTGGAACTCTTCCTCTCTCTAATCTTTTCTTTCCTCCCTAACTCCTGGCAACCTCAAAGCCCCTTTCTCTTTCTATGAATTTGACTATTCTAAGTACTTCATGGAGGTGAAATCATATACAATAGGTATCCTTTTATGCCTAGTTTTTTTTTTTTTTTATTCTTGTTTCAGAACCTTTGTTTGTTTATTCACTCATTTTTATGGCCGGCTCAGCCTGCCCTGAGGGCAGGGCTGGCGCAACATGTGGTGCTGGGGATCGAACTGCGGTCCCTGAAGCCGCCCAAGCTTCCCCAAGCAGGCTCTTTAGACCACTGAGACATTCCGCTGGGCCCGTTTTATGCCTAGTTTATGTGACTGGACATAATGTGTTCTAGGTATTGCAGTCTTACTTGCTTTTAAATTTATATGTCTTTCATGGAGTCGAAGTAATCATGCTTGAAGAGTGAAAGAACAAGAACAAACACAAGGTCACCTTTTAGGAGTATGCACGAGACTTTCTTCAGAACAGAGAGTATGTAGCTTAGAGTTTGGAAGATAGCTGGGAAAGATGAGGCAAACAAGGCAGCTACATTAAAAGAGGAAAGGAATGGCATTTCCTAAGATTCTTAGGTTTCCAAGCCATCAGCAGTAGTGGAACCCTGAAAAGTGGAAAAGGCAAATGCGTTCCATCTTCCTAAGCATGCTTCACCCCTGTTATAAGGGTGATTGCTTTTGTGGCTCATATGTGGGGCACTGTTTTAATTACCTACCTAAGTGACAGAGAAGAAAAGAAGTGGAGAAAGGAATTAGAGCCCGAGGAAATGGGAAATGTCACCATTAGTGTAAACATGTCAGACGTACTATGTCAGCCAGTATTCATAATGCCTAGGAGGAAGCATACTGTGTTATGTGGTTACACGTATCTTGCTCATTAATCTCAGTGATTTATGCTTGAATTACAAAATGTTGGTCAGAGAGAGGAGTTCCTCTCACAGGTTTTTAAAGTGAAATTATGACAAGAAGAACTTCTTTATACAGTGAATAGTATATCATAATATAAATCAGTTAATGTTTTAGGTTGTTTTTTAGATTGTTAATTTATAAATTAGATAATCTGGTTCTGCATTTTCAAATAACTATATATGTGTATATGTGTACGTGTACATGTATGTGTCTGTCTGTCTGTCTCTCTCTCTCTCTCCCTCTCCCTCTCCCTCTCACTCTCCCTCTCACTGCGACTCTCCCTCTCCCTCTCGTTCTCCCTCTCTCCTTCTCCCTCTGCCTCTCCCTCTCCCCCTCTCTCTTCCTCTCCCTCTCTCTCTGCCTCTCCCTCTGCCTCTCCCTCTTCCTGTCCTTCTCCCTAGCTCTAGCCTTTGCTCTACCTCTAGCTCTTGGGGGTCTATGAAATTAACAAAATCGCCGTGAGTTGCCAAAGTGCTGCTAATACATTCCCTACTGAGATGTAACACCTCTGCATTATAATTCACAAAATATGGAGCAGGATTTGTTGATTCACTGTGAACTTCTTGAGTCAGACCTGGCCCCGACTCACTGAATAAGACTAGACTTTATCTCTCAAGACACAGCTTGCTGAGTCAGTTACAGAAGTCAAGTTACAGGAGATACATTTTTTTTTAAAAAAAAGACCAGAGAAGAATGAAGGCACTAATTTTATTTGCATTCTGGAGGCAGTTTATACATCAGTTCTGGTTCATACTGGCATCTCCGTTCATCAGTCTTCTGGCTTTAATACCAGCTTTCTGCCTTGTGATTTGTGACATGCACAGCACTTAGCAATTTAGAACAAGTTTATTATCCAATATCTCAACCAGACCTTTCAACAGTATGGCATGAAGATGAATGGGTATAGATGAGGAAATTGAGGTTTAGATAGATGGGGTAGTGTGGCCAGAGCCACACACCACTTAGCGGAGAAGCTAAGCTGTGCACCAGTGTCTTTTCCATTAGACCACATCAGCACTTAATTTGGTATTATTTTTCTTTCTAGATGAATCAGTACTAGGAACTGTCCCACAGATCTCACTGCACATCTTTTGTACTATAAAACCAAAATAATGGCAAATATTTCTAATGTACTATCTCTATGCCAGGTGCTTTACATGCAGTAATGTATTTCATCCTTCCAAACACACTGTGGAGTGATTACCATTACTTTTGTAAAGACGGCAATTGAAATACAGAGATATTAGATGGGTTGCCTGGGTCACAACCTGAGAAGTGGTGAAACTCAGAAAGTACTCAGCCTGAGTGCGGATGTGCTGGGCCACGCAGTCCACTCTGAGTACTCTCTTTGCTCTAAGCCAAGTTCCTGTGTCTGTAAGCAAGTGGGCTGCACTGCAGAATTCTTAAATCCCTGAAGACTAAATTCTCTGTTGCCACATGACATGGAAGATGTTGACCCTACCACTTTTTGACTGGGAGCCTGGTGTCTAAAAATAATCTCTACTGAAGTTGCTGTAAGCTTTTCAAATATAATCTCTGGTCATTCATTTATATGTATCTCATGACAAACATGAAGAGCCCTAGGCATTTATACAGTTGGTGCTAACGTGTCAAGCTAAGTTCCAAAATTCTCTAAGCCCCAAGCCAAGGCAAAAGTGCCTACTGATGTCATGCCCTGAACTCTACTCTGCTGACTGAGGACCTCCGAGCACAAGCCTTCCTTGATTTGTTATTCCACGTGTTGCAAAGAGCTTGCAAAATCTTTCCTCAAAGTGAGTCCAGGGAACAATGTCAAAGCAAGTGAAGAAATGCCCATGCTGCTTTGTCTTTACTGTGTAATAGAGTGCATCCTAGCAAGCTGACCAGAGGCCTACCATTATTTTATTTTATTTTATTTATTTTTATTTTTATTTTTTTTGTCTTTTTGAGACAGGGTCTCGCTATGCTGCTCAGGCTGGCCTTGAGCTCACTTTTGTAGCCCAGGCTGGTCTCGAACTTGCACCGATCCTCCTGCCTCAGCCTCCCGAGTGCTGGGATTACAGGCGTGCGCCACCACGCCCGGCATCTACCATTATTTTAAAAGTATCTTTACAGTCAAGAAAAAGATATTCATTGAGGAAACAGGAGAAAGAAGGAGCCAGGAGCAGAATCTGTAAGCCTGCCCATATTTGCTTAGTGTGCTTTCATTTAAGAATCATCATTGGGATTTTCCCACTTTCTGAGGTTCCTTGCTTTGGCTTAAAAATAATTTTTATAAGTACTGTTTGAATAAGGTTATTTCCTAGAAGCAGAGAAGAAAGCTTTATACCTTTCATGCACCATCACATGACTTCAGAGTTTTAAAAATTCGAGTGTGGATTGTGTGTGTGTGCGTGTGTGTGTGTGTGTGTGTGTGTGTGTGAAAGGAGGCTGAGTAGAGAGCACATAGCAAGTTTAATGAGTTTATGGGGCCCTTTGCCACCTTTTGGATCTGACCAATATGTGTGAGTGGGGCTGTAGGATCAGGTGTGGTAGCCTGGATTCTAAACTCCTGAGTTCATGCAGAAGAGGACTTTTGATTTTTAGTGTTAGAAGAGAAGTGACTTCCAGCATCCTAGCTTCTCTGACTGGTTGGCTTTCTCCTCTCCCATTTGCATGTACATCCATCCATCCATCTATCCATCCATCCATCCATCCATCCATCCATCCAAGATTTATATCTAAGAAAGTGTGAGACACAAAGGAAAATCTTACACAACTTTATGGAGCATGAACTCAGATGAAAAATTTCTTATGAGTAGTCAGGGTTGAAATGAAATTATGACTTAAAATTTACCTCTCATATTGAACAGGGTTGAAGCTCTAACTGCATTAGATTCTTAAATTCTATTTTCTGAGTAATCATCAAAAATTGAGTAATTACAACTGCCTCTTTATTTCACACAAATGGTAAGAGTTTAGAGCAAATAGAACATTGTATAGGCAAAAATACTTTTATTTCAAACCCATCATTCATCCACATTGATTAGGAACCACAGTGTTATAGCACTTTATATTTATGGGCTTATTTATGTCATGATATCCATATTGTGAAGGATTTTTTAATATTCTAAGACTCTTTTCTTTCTCTCCTTTTTTAAAAATATTTTTTATTTTATTTTTTTTTCTCATTTCAGAACTTTTGTTTGTTTGTTTATTTATTTTTATGGCCGGCTCAGCCTGCCCTGAAGGCAGGGCTGGTGCAGTATGTGGTGCTGGGGATTGAACTTCAGTCCCTGCAGCCGCTCAAGCTTTCCTAAGCAGGTGCTTTAGACCACTGAGCCATCCTGCCCGGCCCCTGTGAAGGGTTTTTTTTAACCCACATTTTCAAATGAAGGAACTGAAGCATGGAGGAGTGCTGTTTCTTTCTCATAGTCTCCACTGGGAAGTGGTGATCTGGGATCGCTGCCACAGCCATCTGTTCTTGAGGCCACACTCTTTAAGTACTAACAGATACAGCACGGTGAGTGTCATTTTCCTCCACTACAGTTTTCTTGGAAGAGAAACCTGGACTATCAATACCATTAACGTATTTTCATGAGTAGTGTCTTTTCTTCATCCTTACAGTCCATATGGAATAGCATCCTTATTTGCTTATAGAGGACAGTGACTTCATGACCCCTAGTAGGGTAACTGCAGTGGCTACTACAGAATGATGGCCATACTTCTCAGCAAGACCTTGAGCTCCTCCACAACTCACCTGTGCTACACCTAGACAAGAATTTCCTCCTCTCTGTACACTCTGCTCTAGCCAATGCTACTGGGCCCTGTGCTGTTCATGTGTCATGTTCATTCCCAGACAGGCATCCCTGCTGCTCCACTTCACTTCCTCTGCTGGCAGTGCCTCTCCTCCTCACCCCAGTGTTGAGCAGGTTTTGCCCTTCATGAGCTCCACACTAGTCGCCAGTAATTTTGTCCTTGCAAGTTCCTGAAAAGCTATGTCATAAATTAAGATTAGGTACTACATCTTGCCATACCTTATTTTGATAGCCATAACATGACACTATGGGTTACCCCTCTTTGTATATCATTTATTCTTTTTTATTATTTAGGGAAGAGTCCACAGGGTGTTCAGGGTCTCACTACTAGATTGCACTAATAGTGATCTGCCTGCCCACAGCCTCCTAAGAGCTGGGATTATAGACATGTGCTACCACACCCTGTCTCAGTTGCCATCTCAGCAAACCCCTGGCTCCTGTGCATGCTTGCAGATGCTTTAATCACTGAGTTATCTGGTTGGCCCTTGCCATTCACTTACTAATGACTGAGAACAATAAACATGTAAATAGGAGGTGAAATTAGAGCTGGGATCCACATCAATATTGATCCAACATAGAAAATAAATGTTAATATAGAAAACAAAGTGCACTGGTTCCAACCCTTAATATGGTCTATACTGCAAATGCAACAGGCTTTCAATGAGTGAGTGAGGAAAATTTTTGTCCCATTGACCTTACTGAGCAAATGTGTAAGTGCCATACGTGGAGTGAAGCGTGGGGGAATCCTGTCTTCTGAGGCATTTTTAAAAGGTAAGAGATCTTTCACTACCCATTAAGGGCAAAAGAGACTTCAGTGACAAAAAACATTTTGAGTCCATCCAAAGATGTTATTCTAATACATCATCTCAGCTGGGAAAAATAGGGCAGAAGAAGCTTTTGGCAGCAGGCACTTTATAAGGTGTTCTATCTATACACTTTCTAGTCCTGACCAAAACAAATACCCTCAGAAAAGCCAAGCAGCAGAAACAAAGAAAAGGAGAATGCCATTCTATTGTTTATAGCTTTGTTAATTGCTCTAAACCTTATGAGAGGGGTGAATTTTATTAGCCTTTGTAGCAAATGTATACTGGTACATGTTTGGCTCCTGAATTCTCCTAGAATATACTTATCTTAGAGAGCCACGCAATTTTGGTATAATTTACTAATCAACTGTTCAATAAGTGAGCAGTTTTGTGGTAGATCCTTTAAGAGGTAGAATTAGGGACATTAACTAACTATAAGTGCCAGTTCTTCTACTCAAATGATTTTTATGGCAAGCAGAGAAATCATGAAACTTGCTTTTTAGATTCTAAATTTTTCATCAGAGTAGTTTCTTGCAATCACAGCCCCAGGTTGAAAGATGGGACAGAAGACTCCAGGTGTCCCATAGGGTTGATATTATAGCTGTAGGAACTTGAAATGGATAAGTAGAACCTATTATAACTGTTAATATCGGTGCATCAGGAGAAAAGTGCAGTGCCTGGCACCTCCGATTGCCTGAAGGTAATAGACCCCGAAAGTGGGGTATTTCTCAACAAACCACTGTTCCACTTTCTGTCTCTTTCTTCACACTGACTGTGCTTTCAGCAGGGCAACAGTTCTCTGAAATTGTAGTTCAAAATTTAAATCATGGCCCCTTTGCTACAATTCTATTGGATAGAGTAGCAGAAGAAAACAACACAAATTAAGGGAGTGTAGTAGAAGGAATCACGAAGCTTTAAAGATGTAATCTCCCTGAAGGATTAGAAAGCACCTGAAGGGGAGCCTTGGAAAGAGAAAGCCTACTTGAACCTGTCCCTGACTGAAGTCTGCCGGCAGCGATGGCAGAAACCCAACCCTGGCATTTTGTTTTTAACTCAGTCTTTCAAGTTCCTCACTATATCTCCCTCTTCCATTTGAAAAATTTTAAAATTGAAAAAGCAAAATTCAGCATAGTGGGGATTGAATGCAGGGTGTTCACACTGACCTACACCCCTAGCCTATTTCATTTCACTACATAGATAGCATTTGGGGGACAGAGTGCCACTAAGCTGCTGGTTTGGCCAGGCTGGGCTCTAACTTATCATCCTGCCACAGGCTCCCAGCATGTACCAACACACCCCACTGTGAGTCAGTGTGAACCCATCTATCTTCTTAAACCCTTGTCATTTCATTACAGAGAAAATATTAAAAGTGCTTTCACTCTGCCCTTTTGTCTTCCTGTTCTTAAATTTAGCACCAACCCATTTATTTCATGTTTTATTTAACGCATTAGATATCATTCTTTAGCTTATTAGGAAAATTATTTTCTCCCTGATATAGGTGGTTTACATTCTCTGTGTTTAAAAACTTAAGACTATTCTTGATTTTGCATTACTTCTCGGAAGCATCCCAATTTAGGAGGATAATGTAATCTTACGTTAAAATTGTAATTATGTAATATTTACACATAGCTTTAGAAATAAGCAGGCCAACTCTAGAGCACTCTACCAATAAGATATAGTGCTGGATTCTTTGAGGAAAGCAAATGTGAGTGAGACTGCACCCCCTGCCTTCCAAGTCTAATGCCCAGGTGACTCAGAGACAGCCCTGGGAGCAAGTAGTACCTTCTACCACCAGGGAAAAGTCAAGAAGGGCCAGAGATCTTTGTCCCTCATCAAGTCATGTTTTCGTTTTTCTGAAACCATCCCATTTTAATTTTTAGTTTTTGTATTTTTAGTAAGGGTCTACAGGGTCTCACTGCTTAGGTAAGACTCGTAGTGGTCCTTGGAGGCCTGTGTTCAGCCTCCAGAGCGCTGGGATTACAGGTGCATACCACCATGCCCAGTCTCAATCACTGTCTCAGTGTGCCCTGGGAGCTGTGCCGGCAAGGCATGCATGCAGGGAATGGAGCCTGGCTGTTGCCTCTGCCTAAGTAGGCACTTTAATCTGCTGAGCTATTTGGCTGGTCCCATGCCACCTTATTATGCATAACCTTGCAGGCTCCAATTAGAGACTGGATTGATCTCCTCAAGCAAGCATAGTCAATTCTCATATAACTGTTGATTCCTCATGCATTTATGATTTTTTTTTTTTTTTTTTTTTTTTTTTTACATTCAGAAGCTTAGGTATTCTTTACTTTCATTTGTTCTCCAAAGTAGGCAGCCTTTTCGATGATTCGCTTTTTCATTGATTCCTAGTGCTGAAGTTTATCTCTTGTTGATTTCTAACATACTACTGACAGAATGTATAGAAAGTTTGCAGAGTGGGCTGAGCTAACAGCCCAGCCATTACCCTATCTGTTCCATCCAGGCCCACAAGGGTGGTGTCAAGTCTTTGGCTAAATGAATGCTGTTTTCTTGGCTGTGTTCAGATAGCCACTTAACATTCAGTCTCTGGACTGACGCTTCATACATTAGGCAAATTTTTATGATAATTTGGAAGATAAGAAGCGTGCCCTTTCAGGATTTACCTGTCTGCCTCATCCGGGACTCTGTCTAAACATATTTCACTGTATCTTAAAAATAAACAAAATATGATTTTAATATTTCAAGATATTTTTATAATTTGCTACATTGGTGATCTCTTCATCTGAACATTATCTCCCAATCTTGGTGAATTTTCACGGGCATTTCTCATATTAATAATTTCCCTTCATAGTTTATGAAGCGAGCCACAGAAAATGAGTCATGAAGTCGAACTCCTATACTTGCCATCAAATAGCAGTGGTTTTGCTCGTTCTGTATTGTGAGCTTTCTCCAGATTTCTCTTTGATTCCATGAGAACATTCCAAGCAAAGTGGAGGAAGGGAAAAGTTCCTCCTTATTCATAATTTAGTGTGTATGAAATTCTCAGTTAGTGTGCTCTGTTTCAGGCTCAAAGGAATATGTGTCACATCCTATGTCACATCACTATGTCACAATCCTCTAGAAGGATGTAGCAGGACTACTTTCCAGGACAATTTGATATCTGGAACTCTGGAAGGTCACAGATCCTTTATCCCTTAGCTCCTTACCTGGGGCTATGGCTATGCTAGGTGGTTAAGGAAAACTGAATTCCAGTGTAATCTGTTTCATTCTGTGATTTAAAATTTTTCATGTATCTAAAATATTACTTTAAGGAGATATCTATGTACTTTATAGGCTTCCAGTGGAACAAAAGTGTTTAAGGGCCCTGTCATAAAATGTGTTATAGCCTGTAAACTTTAGATGTGATACTCGTGGTTACGTAGTTAGAAGAAATTTACCATCCTCATAATGTTTGACAATTTTTACCATTAAAAAGAAACTAGTAGTAATGATAGCTTGCATTTATCTATTAACTACCTATTTGTTCCAGACAATATGACAGGTTAGATACATATTATATATATATATATATCCTTCCTGGTTTTGACTATAATATACTGCAGAGATATATTACCTTTCTAATTTTACAGATGGAGAATTAAAGTACAGAATAATGTATATAGTCATTCCAAAAATACTCATAGAGCAGATTATACTGGAAGTCTCCAGAGAATGATTAATTCACCCAAAACTACTTGACCAGAAAGTAGTGTATCTGGGACCAGTAATCTACATTGTCTTTTTCACCACACATTGCATTTTTATGGTGTCTTATTCCATGTCAGAAAAGTCAAAACTCTCACTGAGACATGTGATATTCTAAGAAGGTAGCCAAGAATATTTTTCTTATTACATAAACATGAATGAATAAGAATTAGATTTTTCTGGAATGTACTTATTTTGCTTATCTTTATTTAGCACTGTGTGTGTAAATTGGAGTCCAATCACCGACACCTTGGAATAACCAGTTGTCTTCTAGATCTGTCACTGGTCTTGACATCATATAGATATAGAATGAGTATATTATTTCAAATATGGTGTCAGTATGTCCTTGTATTCAAGTATGAGTACCCACTCCTCTACCTTGTTGAATATTAAAAACCTTGCTTTTAATTTTGTATATGTGGTGTGGTGTTTGTCACCTTTTTAGTGATCCAATTTCTACTTTCATGTTTCTGGTGTGAAGTGCTTAGAACAAGAAACTTTACCGTCTTGAGAAATTAATATATTTGAGGCTGTGTCTGTGCCACCTAGCTTGTGATAGCAACCCTAGGAAACTAATATAGGTGTTCGTTATCTGTCTAAGGAAAGGTTGCTTTGGTCCTGATGTAATTCTCAGGATGTCAGTATCATCAGTGGCACCCAGTACCAGTGCAGGAGTTGTGTTGAGCTGGCAAGATACAGAAATGGTTCTCACTTTCAAGAAAATCAGCACTTATAGCATATCACTTTTAGGCATCCTAGTGCCCCCTTTGTTTTTAGAGTTATGATTTAAGGACCTGGTAAGATCTACTGTGATTATAAAAAGATCCCATAGGAGGTAAAAGAGGAATTTCTGGCTCTCTGATTTCTTTCCAGCCTCTCTAGAATGGTATATATAAACTCTTCAACTATGGGATGGAAGAGACAGAAATCATTGTCCTTTCTTTAGTTGTTGTCCTATCGGTGACTGAAATTTACCTCAGATAATGAAACAATTGCAGAAGACAGAGGACTGTTGGCAGACCAAAGTGGGGACAACAGTCTTCTCCACACAAATCTCCCTTTTGTACATGTGAGACTCCAGTCCTGCTGGCCCCTTGCTTGGTCTGAGCCTATAGCAGGTTCTCTGGTTTCTCAGCTGAAATATAGCTATGTAATTCACTTCTCTGCCTTTCAGAGCACTGTTGAGTTTTTGCCTTATAAATTTTCCTTTACGACAGAAATTTAAGTAAATCAATAGGAGAGTCAGTCTTATTTTTGCTCCTAATGTATTTTAGAGTAAGATATCCCTGAGATATTGAAAATGACAGGTGTTTCTAGTACTTTTAAATGAGGTGTGCGTGCGTGTGTGTGTGTGTGTGTGTGTGTGTGTGTGTGTGTGTGTGTGTAAGCCCTCACTAAAACCATGAGATCATCATCTATTTTGGCTACACTGATGGCCTTGGCCAAACAGAAATGAGAGGAAATCACTGTTGTTCATTTGTTTCAGGGACTTTCTTTGAAAAGGAGAATGTCTACTTCCCTCTTTAGGTCTTTGTGTTGATGGCATTTTTAGTGTTTACCAGGAGTATACAGTTTGGCAAACTCAGACTGAGAACAATAGTATTTGAGATGCTCTGTAAGTCTGCTTCTGGATAGATGGGGAAAATGTATGTTCCAAGGGACAAGTGCTTGTTGACTTTTCAAATGCTGCCCATCTGTGCTCTTTGTCAGGTAACTCAGAATTGCTCCACAGAGGCTGGCCGTCCTGTCCATTTGACAAGCACTTAAAAGGACAGTCTTAAGTACTTTATAGTTTATTAATTTTTTCCTTCTTTAGTTTGCAATCTACTCTCAGAAACTGAAAAATAATTTCTTTTCCTTTCCCCTAGTTTCTCATTTAAGCTAAAATTGATTTCCTTCTAGGCTTGTAAGGAAAAAAAATTAAGCTGTAGTTAATACAACTGCCTTGGCTGAATAACAATAAAAGACTAGTTTACTTACAAGCTGTGCTGCTACATCAGGGTAAAGAACTGTTCTGTCTTGCAGGAGGATTTTGATGTGAAAAAGTACAAAATCTACTACTATCTATGTAGGATAACTGAAGCTAATACAAATAACAATAGAATTGTTTATTGGAGGGTTGAGCAAGCTAGTTTTCAGTGTGTTTGGAAAATTGGGAAGCTTGGAAATACTCTTAAACTCATCAGCTTCTTCAGGACTCTTCTCAAATGCTTATTGTCATGACAACCATCTCTTCATAAACCAAAGCTCTGAGTGTAATACAGACGGGGTCGGTTACAAGGTAGACTTGCCATCTGCTTTGTTTTCTCTAAGGGACATTATTGTTATTTTTTCATTCCCCAAGTCTGATCCTCAAATCTGAAAGTCCTGACTTACTTTCTTTTGGGGAAGGCAGATATCGGCGTGACATTAATTCTTTCCTTTTTCCTCCCATACTACTTTTTTCCTTCATCACATAGCTTACTTTTAAAGAGAGAGAGAGAGAGAGAGTCAGAGACAGAGACAGAGACAGAGACAGAGAGAGACAGAGAGAGAAAAGGATGATCCTGGTTGAAAGCAACTGTACACATTTTAATGATTTATTCATGCATACACTTGCAAAGTCTGCGGTGAGGCATCTTGTAATTCAACAATACAGTCAATAATAAGGTCCAGAAAAAAGAGCAAAGCAGCAATTATCCCGGGAAACAGGTCCAAATGTAATGGCTCTTCAACACTGCATCAGTGTACTTTCTGGTAAAGGAGCTTAGAGTCTACAGTCAGTTAATACTTCGTAGCCAACAAAAGGAACATATTAATTCTTTGGTAGAAGAAAACCAGTTCTGGTTGCTAAATTTAGCATTTACCTCATGAATGAATGCTGTGTGAGAGATGTAGCCCAATGCCTTCCTTTTCCTTTCTGCCAAAGATGCAGCAATATTTTCTCATATCAACTCATTACAGAAACTTAGAACATAGTTTCTTACATATCCAATGTTTCATAAATTCCTGTTTGCTATGATCAAAATTCAGATCTATTACAATAGAAGTAAATATATGTCTAGTCATTAAAATATATGTGGTAAACTAAACTGTTCACGTGTAAGTGAAGTTTTTCTTGCAGTTCATATTTAAGGTCTAGAATAGCTTACCTTTTTTATTAAATTATTTTTGTGTTATAATTTATAAGTGTAAACATTTAAATCTTGAGAGATTTTCATTTCATATCCATTTCAAGACTGTGGCAAAAAAAAAAAAAAAAGATTGTGGCATGGTGTGAAAGAATGAAAGTACTCAAAGATTACTCAGAGTTCATGTCCAATCCATACTTCAAGAGATCCCAGAGGAGCTGCCATTAACTTAGACCCTCAGCATTGGAAAGTCTTAAAGGGCACCCTGAGGTGATGCTTCTACAGCCTTTATTTGTAGAGCCAGGAAGCAAGGATGAAAGAGAAAAGAAGGACGCCCAGGCAGGAACTCATAGAGGCATAGGGGAAGGACAGAGGAAGGTCAGGGAGGTCTGTTAATGACTGATCGGGGGCCCAAACTCAGTGATAAATTAGAGGATCAAGAGGACAAAGACCAGGGCATTCATTCCTTAAGGCAATTCCTTTTGATCCTATTTGGTCTTCTGGCCCTGTAGGTTATACTTGGATGTATGGCCCCCAAAGTCCCTTATCTCTGCATGTCCATCTTATAACTTGGACCAATGCCTCCATGTCTTAATATAGTTTTATCTTTTTCTATACAGAGAAATTCTATAATTACCATTCTAGTAGAGGTAGATTTATTTCAGTATGCTGCTTTTATGTTCTGTTGATGTGTAAACATGGTCAAATTGGTAAGTGAGCAAGACATGAAAACACTACACACACACACACACACACACACACACATTCAGAGAAAGAGAGTGAAATGCATAATAATTATATAATAAACATGGGCTAATATCCAGTTGAGCAAAACTCCCAGAAAATTTTAAAGTGGAATACAAATGCATTTCTGAGATTAAGTCTAATAATTTTTAAAGGATGGATGAAAGGATCTGGTTCCTTGAGTATAGTCTAGAGGGAAGTTTCAGCCTGATTAGTAGTTGAGTCCAGGTTTGTCTTCAGTTTTCCTTCCTCAACAAGTGTCCTGCACCAAGTGTGGTGACACACACTGTCATCTCAGTACTCTGGGAGGCTGAGGTAGCAGGATGGAGACTTTAAGTGCTGCCTGGGTAACTAAGCCCCTTGGGGAGAGCCTTCCAAATATTTTAGAAGGGCTTAGTGCACAAGCCCAGGGCTCAACCCTCGTATCACACAAACAAACCACATAGCCTACAGTGATTTGCTTAAAACCTTTCAGAGGAAAGTTTGCCTTCCACAGTTCCTTTATACTTCATGTATCCATGTGTATACATTCATGAGTGAGCTCCAAGAATATCTCAGGCCATCTGTTGATTAGTCTCCATAATTGAAATGAAGAATAAATGGAATTATCCAAAAGAGTACTGTTTTCATGTTTTTGACGTGCCATAGAACTATCATCTCTGAATTCATGTGTATAAAAATGATGCTTAGGTTAAAGTGTGTCAAGTTTTGCCACGTTGTTCTGAAGGTATTGGTGATGTGGCCTCAAGTGTTCACCATGTTGTACAAAAGAATGCCTGGTTTCATGGTCTGACCGTAGTCAATGTGGGGAGTTTGTAGATTTATATATTGTGACCTTCACCATCCACAAATCTTTCAAGGTCTGTTTATTTGAATATGGAGGTATTAGAAGCATGAACCATTAATTTTAGAAAGCATTACCTGCCTTTGTTTATTTTAAAACTTGGGGCTAAATTCCTGACTTTTTACTGAGATTGGCCAAGTTGTTTTATTCAGGTTTTCACTTACCAATGACTATTTTGCTCACCATTTTCCTAAAGAATACCATTTTGCCCCCAAGGTCACTACAGGGCAAGTGGTATTCTATCCCAGTGCAAATGATGAACCAAAAACACATTGTAGGAACGTCTTAGATTCAATAAAAAACAGTTTACCTCTTGTACAGGAGGTGCATGATGACAGTTATATTTTGAAGGTGCTTACCGTCTTGAAAAGCTTTGGGAGTTTCTGAGATCTTAAATAATGGGTGACAGGTCATGGAAGAATGGTAAGCCAGGTCTATTTGAATTTTCAGTATTTTCTCTCCTCCTGCTTTCCTCATTGTATTGAGGGAATGCCTGTGAATGTACCCTGCAGATATAAAAAGTCCCATGTCAGGATGTGACTTAGAAATACCTTAGTCATAATGCCCTCAAGTAAGAACTCTTACTGTCCCAAGAAAGAAGGAGCATTATGGTTTTAATATGCAGTATTCCTTAAAGATTCATTGAAGGTTTCACCTTCAATGCACCAATGTTTAGAGCTAGGACTGACAGAGGGGCCTGAGTCATCTGGGCACCAACTTCTTCAGTGGGATTACCCATTCATTAATTCTCATAGGTGAGTGGGCTGTGAGGATATGTGGCTCAGCCGGGCATGGTGGCGCACACCTGTAATCCCAGCACTTGGGAGGCTGAGGCAGGAGGATCAGTGCAAGCTCGAGACCAGCCTGGGCTACAAAAGTGAGCTCAAGGCCAGCCTCAACTGCATAGTGAGACCCTGTCTCAAAAAGACAAAAAAAAAAAAAAAAAAAAAAAAGGATATATGAAGGATATGTGGCCCAGGTAGAAGAAGCAGGTCACTGAGAGTGTGTCTTTAAAGGTAATATCTTCTTCTTTCTTCTTCCTATTCTCCTCTTCTTCCTTCTTCTTCCTCCTTCTCTTCTCTTCTCGTCTCTTCTCTTCTCTTCTCTTCTCTTCTCTTCTCTTCTCTTCTCTTCTCTTCCTTCCTT
>PVJA010020605.1:0-36748 GCA_004027025.1 Myocastor coypus | reverse complement strand
TGCTGCTTTTGCCAGTGAAGACTCACATAGGAAATGCCACAGAACACGGGTAGAGAAGGTAGAGGCACCTCACTTGACTATAGAGGATACACCACATTGCAAGCCACTAGATCCAAAAAGGAGCAGTAGCCTCCGGAGCAATCGGAGTAATCATAGCCATACCTCTAGTCGTTTGCATTCTCCATCCAATGATTCTGCCCATCGGAGTGGGGATGACCAAGGTGGTCGAAAGAGAGTACTACATAGTGGCTCCAGAGACAGAGAAAAAAACCAAAGCCTGGAAATCACAGGAGAGAGAAAATCTAGGATCGACCAGTTAAAGCGTGGAGAACCCAACCGAAGTACTTCTTCAGATTGTCAGGATTCACGAAGCCAGAGTTCAAGAAGAAGTTCTCCTGAATCAGATTGGCAGGTCCATTCAAGATCTGGGTCATTTGATAGTAGAGACAGACTTCAAGAACGAGACTGATATGAGCATGGTAGAGAGCGGGATAGAGAGAGGAGAGACACGTGGCCAAGAGACTGGGACCAAGAACTGATAGAGATTGGTCAAGGAACCGAGATCGTGACAGATTACGGGAATGAGAGAGAGGCTGAGACAAAAGGAGAGATTTGGACAGAGAGAGGGAGAGACTAATTCCTGATCCTCTTGATAGAGACAGAGAAAGAGACAGAACTTTTGAGAGTTCTTCTCAGGTAGAGTCTGTGAAACGCAGTGAAATTAAACTAGAGAATGAACATGAAAGAGACCTAGAGAGCTCTTCTTGAGATTCTGTAGCTTTGGATAAAGAAAGACTGGATAAAGATCTAGGGTCTTCACAGGGATTTGAAGATCTGAGTAAAGCTGAGAGAACTGAGAGTGTGGAAGGAGATGATGACCCCAAGTTAGATGATGTACATTCATTAGGCTCTGGTGCTGGAGAAGACTATGAACCAATAAGCGATGACGAATTTGATGAAACTCTAGCAGGAGATGCGGGAAAAGAGAGAGGACCAACAGGATGAAGAGAAAATGCCAGATCCATTAGATGCGATAGACATGGATTGGTCTGGTCTTATGCCAAAGCATCCGAAAGAACCACGGGAGCCTGGGGCTGCACTCTTAAAATTCACACCTGGAGCTGTTATGCTAAGGGTTGGAATTTCTAAAAAGTGGGCTGGTTCTGAGCTCTTTACCAAAGCAAAAGAAACATGTCAAGAGACTGTTAGAAAAACCCAAAGATACTGACAGCCTTTTTGAACATGAACTGGGAGCGCTTAATATGGCTGCATTACTACAGAAAGAAGAAAGAGCAAATTTTCTTAGTAATCCAGACCGTGTTGTAAAGCCTTATGCTTCAGACGGAATTCTGCAATCTGAAAGCAGCTTGTTAAAAATGAGAAGGGTACTGTAAAGCAGGCTTACACAAATGCTCTGATAGTAGACAATGAATTACTATGATTGAGTCTTCAGTTATTTAAGCGAAAGACTACTTGCCATGCCCTAGAACATGAAAAGACTGAAGATAATAAAATATCACAGTCCAGTGTGCAGCAGGAACTGTGTGCATCCCAAGACTGGGGTTCAGCATGATCCTTTGGGTACTATCTTCCTTCAGCAGTGTATATTCTTTTTTAAGCTCTTGAGTTTGAGAGACCTTAGCGACAAAGAAAAGATATGTCACCACACTAAAAGAGTTAAGAATATTGAACTTTAGAGATGCTAGTTTTGGCTAACTTAAGATTTTATATTAATTTTTATACAGTACTTAATACTCATGTAAAATAATGTGGAACCATCTGGGTTTAATAGTTTAGTCTGCTGTCTTACCTTTGTTAAAACCGAAGATTTTGGAAGTCCTCATCACTGCTCTTCCAGCCTCTAAATATTTTTTATGGAATAGAACCATGATTTATGTTCTGGACCATCCATACAGCAACAGTGATTTTATTCAAAAACTGTGTGTTCGTTAGGATAATTGCACACGTTGTGCAACACCATGTCGAACAGCACATTTGAAAGGGAATGCTGGTCTAGTGTAGTGTGTTTGTAGGCACATTTCCAGCAGAAGAAGCCAAAATGTTTTTTTAAAATTCTAACAAAATTACTTCATGAGTCTTTGATTTTTTTTAAATGTGTGTGTATTGTTATGGTGTATATTGGTGTCTTTGTGATCAGAATAATTTCTTTTTTTGTTATCAAAGACTGTATCTTTTTTTTTTTTTAATAGACATACCTTTCCTTCCCTTGTTCAAGAACAAAAATAATGAAAAAATAATAAAATGTGTGTGAAGGTCTCACTGAAGATGGCTCTAAAACTTATGGAATTCTGCAAAAAGATTGGGAATTAAGTATTAGAAAATGCAGTACTTCATGAGCACTGCTTTTAGCTGAATAATGAGTATGTTGTCCTGCAAGCTCAGCACACTCCTCAGTGGGATTTGGTGTTGGCCATGTTTGGCTTGCCCTTGTCCATTCATATCCTGACTGACCCCAGGCAGCCTGTCAGTCTATTCCCACTGAGGCTCCCAGTTGCTCCAGCCAGTGAGGACTCGTGGGGGATGCCTGTAGGGAACAGAAAGATGGCATGGCTGTGTTTTTCTTACTGCTCACAGTGGCATGACTTATGACTGTTTTTTTTTTTTTTTTTAATTCAGCTCTAATCAAAGGCCCCATCCAAAAGGGCCTTCCAAAGCTCTCTTTTATTGTGGTGTCTAGAAAGTGTTCTTCTCTCCTTTGGGAAAGGATAGAGACAGAGAAACTTTGTAGCACTGTATTGTTACCCACATATCACTGTACACAGCCCAGTTCTGTGGTGTTCTCAAAGGATGGGTGTCAGTTACTCAAACATGCTAACACGACCATAGAAACTGGCAGCAGGACAGAAAACTCTTCACCTGTATCATGACTGAATTTCAGGTTGTTTTCCTTTATATACATCTTGCTGCAATTTGTGTTCCAGGAAGTTCTTACAGCCATGGATTCCTTCAAACACTACAATCATATTTGGCAAAAGGAAAAAGAAGAAACCATTATGGCATTTATTGTGCAGAACCCTTTGCTTTCTGAGTTTGAGTCCCAGATTCTTTATTACCAAAGCCTGGAGCAGGACATTAGTGACGAGCCTGAGTATATCTGTGTGGGTTCCATTGCTCTGTACACAGGTTAGTTCATTTGGTTTTATGACATATTCAACAGTGATGTCTTATATCTTTACCTTGATTAGTAAGCCAGAGAGTTTGTGCTATCTCAGAGATTGAGGCTGAAAGGCCAGGAAGATAACTCAGTGGCATAAGCACCTGCCTAGCAAATGCAAGATTTCATGTTCGATCCCCAGTACCATGTGCTGTGCTGGTCCAGGACTTGGGAGGCTGAGACAGGAGTACCACTGTGAGTCCCAACTGCATAGCAAGACTCTGTATCAAAAACAGAAAGTTGAGACTGAGCTTTATGACCAATTAGGTTTTAAGTCCTTTTTCATAATTATTTTGATCTTTTTTTTTTTTTTTTTTTCATTTTTAGGGAAGGGTTTACAGGGTGTTCAGGGTCTCACTACTAGATCAGACTCATAGTGATCACTTGTTTACAGCCTCTCAACAGTTGGCATTACAGGGTGCTTACTACTATTCCTAGTCTCAGTCACTGTCTCAGTGTGCCGCAAGGGCAGGGCTGGCACAGCAGGCCCAAGGATCAAACCCCTGGCTCCTGAGTCTACTTGCAGGTGCTGTAATCTGCTGAGCTATTTGACCGGCCCAGTTTTGATCTATTTTGAAGACACTGCTTTTAAACCTTGAAAATCAAGATTAATTTAGAGAAAAGGATGAATTTAAAGGTGAAATTTACCCCCTTTTTTGTAAATAAGAATGGCAAATATTTGAGTCTTATCTCCAAGGGTTTTATTTCTTTGTTTTCTGGAATTCTGACATGTATTTTGAACTTTTGTAGCAACAAGCTTTATGAAGTGAATGAGTAGTGCTGGCCAGATAAGTTTGTGGATTAAAGTGCCTGCTTACACATGTGCAGGGACTGGAGTTCGACCCCCAGTGTGCTGTGCCAGCCCTACCCCAGGCACCGTCAGACAGCAGCTGAGACTGGGCCTGGTGGCATGCGCCTGTTATGTCAGGGCTTGGGAGGCTGAAAACAGGAGGATCACTACAAGTCCCATCTGTGTAGTGAAACTCTGTAGACCCTTACTAAATACATACAAAGTACTACTAATAAAAAATAAAATAAATTTGTATCGAATGGTAAGGAAAATGTATTTTTTCCAGTTTCTTGACCATATTTTACAGGGTTATGCGGCACAGCATTCACTATTAATGCATGTAGTGGAGCATCTTGTCTGCTTAGGGCTCCCAAACTGAACTGTGAGTATCTGCATTTTACAGCTGACTTGAAGTTTTCCCTGACTGCTGAGATAAAAGCCTGGATGGTTGTCATTGGCCACCACTGTAACAAAAAATACAGGAGTGAGATGGAAAACATTTTTACTCTTATTGAGGAATTCAGTAAGAAACTGAACCGCCCAATCAAAGATCTAGATGACATTCGGATTGCAGTGGCTACAGTGAAAGAAATCAGGGATCAGCAGATCCTCGTTGATTTTCAAGTAGGACCCATCGAGGTAATGGGCACTGTTGTTCAGTGCAGACGCAGACATTTTTGCGTGTTGGATGTGATTAACTGAAATAGTGACCATTTCGACTGGAATTTCAGGCGGATGCCAATGCTAACAAAAGCAATTTCACCAGTCCAACGTCTGTCCTTCACGGGTGCTGTCCCTAGCAGTTCTTGTCCTTTCTACTCATCTAAGGCCCTAAGAGCTTGGTCGGAGGTGAGGGTTTTGAGGCAAAAGATCTATTGGTGAACAAATAAACAAAATAACCTAATTGAATAAATGAATGACCAAATTGGAGGCGTGAAAGAAACAGGAAAAGAATCGCCGGGCGTTGTGGCGCACGCCTGTAATCCCAGCACTCGGGAAGCTGAGGCAGGAGGATCGGTGTGAGTTCGAGACCAGCCTGGGCTACAAAAGTGAGCTCAAGGCCAGCCTGAACTGCATAGTGAGACCCTGTCTCAAAAAGACAAAAAAAAAAAAAAAAGAAACAGGAAAAGACACTGAGGAAGAAACTGAGCAAGGCTGAGGTCTCAGCTCCAGACTAGATTCCCCCTTTTCCTGGGCACAGACCTGCAGCAGCATTAATTGTACCACACAGTGTCACCTGCAGGTAAGGGACACTGTCCTTGTGACCCCCAGGATAGTGGATGTCCTCAGGAAAAGGATCCAGTTGAGCTGAGGACAGGTTTCCAGGGAGGAGCATCAGTAGTTCTTAGAACCAACACTGAACAAGAAAGAAAGAAAAACAACAACACTGAGTTGTTGCTGGTATGAGAATCCAAGCTGATGGAGACCATATGTATGCATGAAGACCCCAGGTTGAAGGAGTTAAATGATTTTTATTTTATTATTTATTATTTATTATTATTATTATTGTTATTATTATTTTACATTTTATATTATGGCCTGCTCAGCCGGCCCTGGGGGTGGGGCTGGCATAGCACGTGGTTCTGGGGATAAAATCTGGTCCCTGCGGTTGCCTAAACAGGTGTTTTACACTGCTGAGCTATCTTGCTGGCCCAGGAGTTAAACAATTTCATCAGAATTGCAGATCACATTTATTTTATGCCATGTTATGTTTTCCAGAGGAAAACATCCAATGTAGGCCATGATATTTATTCTTTTAAACAGTCTAGGTCTAGTATAATCATAGCATTAAAAAAACCCTCCAGACCTGAAAGCACGATGTCTTTGTCTTGCCACAATTCATGCGTCTGTGCTTCTACCCTGATGTCAGGCTTCGGCTTTGGCCTCCTGTTTTCTGCATCCCTCAATCTGATGCACAGGGAGACTGGAGCCGCATGGCTTACTGTGAGTGGGGACTTGTTTGTTAGGCTCCCACAGTTTGTGAGTATTCTAACTTGGACTCTCAGGGTGAGTTCACCATCATGCTGGTCTCTTCTATTCGTACACTTTGGTAAATGGGTTTATGTAGCAGACAGGTAGAAATTAAATTTTTCTTCTTTGTTTAGGAATCTTATGCCCTGCTTAACAAACATGGACTTCTGAAATCGAAGGAAGAGTTGGACAAAGTGGACACCCTGCACTACGCCTGGGAGAAGCTGCTGGCACGGGCCAGTGAGGTCCAGAAGGAGTTAGTCTCTCTGCAGCCCAGTTTCAGGAAGGAGCTCATTGGTACCATGGAGATCTTCCTCCAAGACTGTCATCAGTTTTATCTGGATTATGACTTGGTACATCTCTGTCTTTCTATGTGTATATTTTCAGGGATGAGTGGCTAGAATATAAAAAATGCAATTGTTTGAATATTCCCTAGGATGGGGCGTTTGATTTTGAAGACAGTTAAAAGCATTTCCCTTCCCTTTAGAATCCATCTAGAATACTTTCACCATGAAATGGGGAATTAAAATAAGTCTTCTTATTGCTTTATTGTTCTGTTACTGCAAGTGCAACATTCTCAGTGTCTGCAGACGAAGACTAGTCAGACACAAATACTGTTCCTCCTCTGCACAACATTCCTATGTTTTCTTTTTTGCACTACTGGAAATTGAAGCCAGGGTATTCACACTGAGCTATATTCTCAGTGCTTTCTACATTGTAAAAAGAAATTGATACAGGCTCTCCTTCAGCTGTCAATTTTCCCAGGCTGGACTTACTGTGAGCCTTCTGCCTCAGCCTCCCAGCATGCTGCATTTGCAGTGTTTCTTAGATCTATAGATGCTTAGGTACTCACAGGTGTCAGGCTCTGTCCATTGTGCTGGAAACACAGTGATGAACAAGATTGATGTAAACCTGCTCTCATCAGTGGTATTTTATTTTTATTTATTTTAAAAAGTCTATTTTTATTTATTTATTTGTTCCACAGTGTTGCTACATAACTTGGACTCATAGTGATCTGTTTCAACCTCCCAGGTACAGGAATTACAAGCATGTACCACCGCACCTGACTTTGGTGGTCAGCTTGGTGGGCCCAGGTCGGGGTCAGCATGGCCTGCAGTACCTGGGATTGAACCCAGACCCTTGCGCTTGACAGGCAGGTGCTTAGACTGCTGAGCTATGTCTCCAGTTCAGTCGGGGGTATTTTAGTCATGAATTTTAGGGCAGAGTCTTCTAGTGGAAGTGTGTTGTATCATGTAGTCCCTTTCCAGCTCATCAGAATGTGCTACAGAAGGGAATTATGTATACAAGGCATGAGTTAAACTTGTAACTGATTAACAGAAGCATAGTAAAGCACAAAGCTAGTGTCAGCAGACTGAATGAATGTACTCACTCCATCAATGCGGAAGCAGAGAAACTCACATAACTAAGGGCTCACATGAAGGCAAATCTTATGAAATATTCAGATTATCGTTGACTTTAGAAACAGGTATTAGAATGATGCAATCTGTGAGTTAATGTTCGAGAGTTTTATTCCAAATCAGAGACAGGTATGTGCTTCAGGAGATCTGTTGACCTTTCTTTGCCTTTGTCACTTAACAAATGAAAAATAAATCTCTAAATTTTCAAAGTGTCTTAACTCAGTGAAGTTTTACCTTATTTCCAAATACATAACTTTCTGCATGCTTTTAGCAGAGAGAAAATACTTCCTATCATAGGTGACAAGCATCAACATTAATTCTAAAATTCAAGTAGAGTTCATGAAGTTTGTGCACAAATACTTAATTCTGTTTTGTGTTTTTCAACTTTTTACTTCAGAATGGTCCAATGGTGAGTGGCTTGAGTCCCCAGGAAGCCAGTGATAGGCTTATGATGTACCAGGTAATCTTTTACATTGCTCTATCTTCCTAACCTTTATTGGAAGGCACGTTTTTAAAAGATAGACAAGCCTATCACTTCAGTGTGGCATGTGCTTATGGTTTTGTGCATTTACATGTAGAAAGTGTTTTTGTGAAGCAGCCATTCTCACGGGGCATTCCATGCGCGTCCTGCTCGCTTCCCAGGCTTTCACTTTCATACTGTGTTTGAGCATGTATAAATCCATTAGTTTTCATTTGTGTGTTTTTTAGAATCAATTTGATAATATCTATCGAAAATACATCACCTATACCGGAGGAGAGGAACTTTTTGGTCTTCCAGTTACACAGTATCCTCAGCTTCTTGAAATAAAAAAACAGTTAAATCTTCTACAGAAAATATACACTCTATACAACAGTGTCATAGAGACTGTAAATAGTTATCAAGACACTCTTTGGTCTGAAGTGGATATTGAAAAAATCAACAGTGAACTCTTAGAATTCCAGAACAGGTGAGAGATGAAATGTGTGGCATGGGCAGAGCTATTGCGCTTCAAAGGTTTTCCTCTGCGATGGGCTGCCAAACCCTCTGTGCAGCCCAGGTATTTTGAAAATGTGTCTTGTGGCACTACCTCTATCTGTTGACATAATCCTTGTCATGTGCTCTTGGTTAATTTCCCCTTTATGTATGAGATAGGCACATGTTTTAATCATAGATAAATCTTGTCAGGATCTTTTCTGTATATTGGAGGGAGCAGATTTGTGTTTGCATAATATTTATCAAATGAGTAAAGATTATGTTAGATAATTTTTTGAAATAAAAGCATGAATCCCACAATTCTTCAACATTATTTTAAGTACTAAAAGGAAGAAAAAGGAAAATCATTTGGTATATATATTAAGTAAATGCTTGATGTGCTCTGCTGTGCTTTGTGTTTGTTAAATTCTCAATTTATATTTGTAGAATTGCAAGGGACCTCTATGCTGTGAAGAAATGCTTATATCTGGATAAATGTCTTGAGAGATTACAGAAAAAATCCTCCTTGACTTGGAAGAGCAATTTTGTATGCTATGATAGTATGTTGTAACAGGCAGCTTCTAAGTTATGGTATTTCAAAATGAGATAGATATTTGAAGAGACTATTTTTGATAGAAATGCTACCCGACAGTCTTAGATTAGAACTATCTGGACTTCTGTTCAAATGGCCTTTCGTATTGATTTCCCTCTATAGGTGTCGGAAACTTCCCCGCGCATCAAAGGACTGGCAGGCTTATTTGGACTTGAAGAAGACCATTGATGAGTTCAGCGAGTGCTGCCCCCTGCTGGAGTACATGGCCAGTAAAGCCATGATGAAACGGCACTGGGAGAGGATCACCATTCTCACGGGGCACAACCTAGACGTGGGGAACGAGACTTTTAAGCTACGAAATATCATGGAGGCTCCACTGCTGAAATACAAAGAAGAAATAGAGGTACAGTTGCGAGGTGGGATTCTGTGCTGGAAGATGCGACGATGTCATGGAGTGTGATAGCATTCCTGTCATACAGTAAACCACTCTGGGACATCTGAAGCTTCATCCCTGACATTTTGCCATTAATTCTTCGACCAGGATTTATTTCAGTGCCTTCCATGTGACATATTCTATGCTGGGGACATAAAGATGCATTTCAATATTCATAGATCATTAAATACTTAGTATAATGAAATAATCATGTAAATAAAGTCTCTTATCCCCATCAAATAGGCAGCTCAAGGATCACTAACTCTTTTCTCATTATTTTCTTTCTTTGTCTTTTTTTTTTTTTTTTTTTTTTTTTTTTTTTTTTTTTTTTTTTTTTTTTTTTTTTTTTTTTTTGTCTTTTTGAGACAGGGTCTCACTATGCAATTCAGGCTGGCCTTGAGCTCACTTTTGTAGCTCAGACTGGTCTTGAACTCGCACCAATCCTCCTGCCTCAGCCTCCTAAGTGTTGGGATCATAGCCATGTCCCACCTCCCCTGGCCTGAGAAGCAATGTTTTAAGTTTGTGAGCAAAATAACAATTACTGCATCTTTTCTGCTTTCTTTCTTTCTATAATAGTTTGGTGGGAAATTTTGTAATTTATATTCTATTTGGTAATATCTTTGTCCCAAAATGTCCCTCTTCGCCTGTGTCTCTGTCTCTGGGAGTCTACATGCTTTAGTTACATATGAGGCACATAGTGAAGACAGGCTCTCTGCCGAATCTGGTCTATTAATGAGTCACGTGACTTTCATGTAATAAAACCAGGGCTTGTCATTGTGGCAGGACATCTGTATCAGTGCAGTCAAAGAGAGAGACATAGAGCAAAAGCTGAAGCAAGTGATTAATGAATGGGACAACCAAACCTTCACATTTGGCAGCTTTAAAGCCCGTGGAGAGCTCCTCCTGAGAGGAGACAGCACCTCGGAAATCATTGCCAACATGGAGGACAGCTTGATGTTGCTGGCTTCTCTTCTGAGCAACAGGTAGGAATTCCGCCTGTCTTACTCTTACACTTGAGAAGCGTTGCGACAAACATTTCAAGGGAAGTTAGTGAAAAATGCAGTAGAGCAGCGCCCTGCACACAACTTACTCAGCGCTGAACATATTTACTTTCATCTTAGCCCTTGGCACAGCATGAGCCTCACCATTTCATGCCATTTGTGGGTGTGTCTGAGACGGTCACTTGAGCAAAGTAGGGCCACACACAGCTCTCCACCTGGATCGTGCTGAACGCTTCAACTTTGCTGCTCATAAATCGCCCAGTTGGCAGCTCAAGAGGCTCTAGACTCCAGGAGGGATTTAGTTTGAATTTTAAAATAATAATCTTTCTACTTGAAAAAATTCTTTCCACCAACATTTGTGGGCTAGAAACTTCCCGTTACGTACACACTTTAGTGAGGTAATGGGGCCTGTGTTACTCAGACCAAGACAGGCAGTAAAGTGAATTCATAGAGATGTGTCACATGGCATAGAGATGCCAGTATAACTCTTCTATTGCACAATTTGATGGGATCCGTAAAGCTGTTCAGTTTTCGTCTTGTGGACCTGGACTCACGAGCTTGCATTTCCTTAGAGCACAGCAGGGAGCTGCCTCCTTTTGCTTGTTCTAAAATAATTTTGTTTTCATTGAGTCCTCAAGTCTACAGTAATTGTGTGATATACAGATACTACTGAGATTTTATAGTGTTATTTTAGCTGTATATTGGGAGTCAATGCTTTTAACACAAGAAACACTGTTTAATTCTGTCTTGATAAAAATTCCTTTGCTTTCAATTTGGTACATATAAGTCATCTCTATGCCATATAAAATTAGGTCTTAGAGAGTTAGAAAGTTGATCATGTCAAATTCAGACTGCTTAAGATTTGGTTTAAGTGAATTTAGTCACTATTCCTACCCAACTATAAGGAAGGCTGAATGGATAATAGCATCCTTGGGTATAGAGAAGACACATGACCATACAAAAATTGGATCAAAATGATCTGTTTTGGGGCAGGGTGCTATACCACCCAGTAACTCAGTTAGAGAGAGTGTGACTCCTTCGGTCCTGGGAACAGTGGCAGACATGCTGCTCTGGTCCTTAAACCACCACAGTGCACAGCTGATCTGCTCCTTAGATCATGAGTCTCCAGGGCTTTATGCAGTGGGTAAAACCAGATAAAGCTAGGCTAACAACATCCAATAAAAAGTGACAAGTTACTCACACAATATCATCATCATGAAAACCACCAAAACAGAGTTCTAAAGAAACAGGTTAAAAACTACAATTTCTAAGCAAAATTTTCTTTTGAAAATGACAAAAAAGTGAGGAACATTTGGTTTTGACTTTCAAATTTTAGGTACAATATGCCATTTAAGGTACAGATTCAGAAATGGATACAGTATCTTTCGAACTCAACTGACATCATCGAAAACTGGATGACTGTCCAAAACCTGTGGATTTATCTGGAAGCCGTCTTCGTGGGAGGAGACATTGCCAAGCAGCTGCCCAAGGTTTTGGAGAATTCGTTATGATCCTATCAAGATTTTCAACTAGAGAAATGTTTAAGGACTAATAGCCTCTTAAAAAGTGGAATGCTGTTTTAGTCTCTTAGACCCTTCTCCATATTATTTTTGTTTCATAGCTGATGATGGTATTCTTCAAAGATAGTGAGGCACTGTAGAAGGAAAAGAGGTGACAATCAAAGGAAGGATGGTGTGAAACCGATGTTAATAGGAAATGGAGGGTGACAAAGAGAAAGCATAAACTCCTGTATAATTGGTGTGCTCCTTTAGATGCTTTTGGAGCAGTGCAGAATTATGATGTAGGTAGCCTGACAATGGTAGGAGAACTTTTAATCTATTACTGACATTTTAAAATAATGCACACTATACAATATACTAAATTATAGCAGTACTGCAAAATTGAGGGATGAAAATCTGGGAGAAACAAAAGTGCCAAAACAAAAAGATTCTTGGAAGATACTGGGTGTATTTTTATCATCAGGTTCTAATTACATTGCACAATGTAGGTGGCATATATTTTGAATTTTCAAAAGACATTTTAATCAAGTTTCAAGAGCTCATTCAGTTGGTCTGAGTTGTTTGCAGTGTTATATAGCATTTTAACAATGTGTTCAAGTTTTATAAGCATGACTGTTTTGACTGTTCTTCACTTAGTTTTGAAACTTTTTCTTTGATTAGCTTTCAATTTAATTAGTGGAGACAGATTTGTTAACCAGTCATAAAGCATGAAATTTATGCTTTTGAAATTTATGCTGTGAAAAATATCCACACACTAACATTTGGTATTTACTTGTGTGTGTGTTCTTGCTTTTATGTTTTTTTTTTTTTTTTTTTTTTTTTTTTTTTTTTTTTTTTTTTTTTTTTTTTTTTTTTTTTTTTTTTTTTTTTTTTTTTTTTTTTTTTTTTTTTTTTTTTTTGTGGGACCGGGGTTCAAACTCACGACCTTGCACTTGCCCAGTAGAGCTTTTATATTTTTATATGTTTTTCTTGTTTCAGAACTTTTGTTTGTTTATTTATTTATTTTTATGGCCGGCTCAACCTGCCCTGAGGGCAGGGCTGGTGCAGCATGTGGTGCCGGGGATCGAACCACGGTCCCTGCAGCAGCCTAAGCTTTCCTAAACAGGCGCTTTAGACCATTGAGCCATCCTGCTGGGCCCTGTACATGTTTTTATTCATGACAGGTAGAAAAGAATATAACTTTGGATTAAAAATGGGCATTTTCACGTGGAATATTTGAGGAGCTAGTGGACTTCCCTGCTTGTTAATGATGCAGAGTTGAGAGAGAAGAAATCACTCTTCCTAGACTCTCAATATGACCTGTGTGTCTTCTATTTTTTCCTGAAAATACGTTAATTTTTTGAAATATTAGAATTGGTCCAGAATTAACTTTGTATTATTTTTGTGCGTTTTCCTAAACCCACAAGTAATCCAGCAGTCATGGGAGACTCTTCAGTAGAGCATTTTCTTCATGTAGAGATGGCTCATAAAAACAATTGGGAGTGTCCTCTCCTCTGAATTGTCTTGTAAGAATTATTTTTATTTCTATTTCTGCTTTTATTTAATTGGAGTATTAGGGTTGGGCTAAAGATCCTTAATAAAGAAGGTAGTAGGGCACAAAAGATGAAGGGAGAACCTAAACAGACCGGACTGTATGAGGCCCTAAGCCTGCCGCCCTGGTACCCACCCTGATTATCTCTGCGGCATCAGCTGGAGGCATTTGAGACACTGCCCTTAGATCACAGATGTTTCCAGATGTTGCCACTTCATTCTTGCAGGAAGCCAAGTGCTTTTCCAATATAGATAAATCTTGGGTGAAAATCATGACTCGAGCGCATGAAACGCCCAGCGTGGTGCAGTGCTGTGTTGGAGATGAGACCCTGGGGCGGCTGTTGCCACACCTGCTGGACCAGCTGGAGATGTGCCAGAAGTCCCTCACTGGGTACGCTCGCCGGCTCTTGGAAGACTCTCATGATCTGGTAGACAAAAGGGAATGGGACAAGTGTAGCATCTGCCAAATTTGTTTTCCTTTCGAATTGCTGGGCAGTTGAGCCTTACATTCTCTCCAAATGCTTAACTGTATTTGTCCTGAGGTTGGGCTCCAGCTTCAGGCTGCTCGCCTCACTTGGATAAGACCTTGCAAATATGCTCAGGTAGTCTCTGCTTTCAAAGTTAATGCAGCTATTTTCTGGTATTCTTGGAAAAACAAAGTATTTTATTGTACTCTTTATGAGGCAGTTTTTATATAAACAGGGTCAGGATTATACAGAAATGAGGCTCTAATGTAATATTCGTCAGTGCTAGACCACAGCTAGATATGGAGATAGCTCCATAGATACTTGAGGGGGGGCCAGGGTTTCATTTAGGAAATCTTTGTGTGTCTCCTCCAGTTGAGGTGAGGGGGAGGTCTCAAAGCACAGTGCTGTGAAATATCACCTGCTTTCTTTCATAGAAGTCTCTCTACACAGCACTGTTCAGTACCACAATGGCAGCAGTGCCAATGTTAGCCAAGTGCCCTTTAAATGTCTACTTTTTAAGGCAAAACCATATGCAAGTAACTCTTCCAAAACACCTTTGTAGAAAAATGTACCCATCGCTATTCATGATTTGACCTCCTATACAAAATTGTCAGATCAAGTCAAATAATTACGGAAGGAAATTTCATGAGAAAAGTATTTTTGTTTTCTAATGATCACAAATGTTTCATCGTGATGGCTGAGCATGGGCTACCACGCGCGTGCGTGCCACGAGAGTGTTTAGGCAGTGCTGCCCTGAGGCTGTGCGGTCTGCCAGCAACATCAGGCCTCAGAGACTTAGGAAGGGGTTAGGAGGCCTGCGTACTCCCACGAGCTTCCAGGTGGACAGACTGAAAGGCAAGGGTCTCTGGGACATCCTGGAGGTGTGGAGACCACCCCTGCCTGCTGAGGGTTCCTATCTTCTCCGTCCCTCTGTGGGACTGATGTTTCTCTTCCTGCTCCTCCACAGCAGCCCTTACGTGAGTACAAATACTGGCTTCCCTCCATTGTTGTCCTTTGTTTTCCTTTTTTTCTCACACACAAATTCTCCCCTATCCCTTGAGATTTTGGCATTATTTTATATCTCATCAGAAGAAAAGACTATTTTAAAATTATGCAGTTTTTTTTCTTTTACTATTTATTTTATTCTTTTACTAAGAAGAGGTTATGAGCAAAATCTATATGCTCAGAAGGAACACTTGAGTCCTCAGAGTTCCATGAAACCCAAATCCAGGAGCAGCTGGGGTATAGCTACAGCGTGGGCTCAGGAGCAGTGCATCCATGAAGATACATAGTCGTTTCCACCCTATCACAGACATGCGGTCGGTACATGCTGTGCACTGCCTCCTCCCAGCCTGCTTTCCCCGGGTGGAAACATCAGCTGGTTCATCTCCAAAATCAGATTGGGCTGCTGTGGGGAAGATAATGAGTGAGGAGTGAGAATTAGTAGGATGAGAGAATGAAGACTAAGAATAAAGTCAGGTGGGTGAGTCAGAGGGATTAGGAGATTAAGAATAGAAAGAATTGCCTTAAAGGAAGGAAAGTAAAAATCTAAGACATTAAATGCTACAGCACAGAAAATGAAAGTTGTAAGGAGCCCGGCGGGATGGCTCAGGGGACTAAAGTGCCTGCTTGGGAAAGCTTGGGCGGCTTCAGGTACCATGGTTCGATCCCTGGCACCACATGCTGCGCCAGCCCTGCCCTCGGTGCAGGCTGAGCCAGCCATAAAAATGAGTGAATAAACAAATAAAGGTTCTGAAGCAAGAAAAAAATAAATAAATAAATAAAAGAAAGTTGTAAGGAAAAAACAAACAAACCACCTCTGTGTTTATTCTGGGCTCCTTTCTAGCCTCCCACTGCTGTTAGGCTTTGCATTTTCTGCCTCTGCCAAGTAACTAGGTGCCCTGGCGCACAGAAGCAGTGCTGCTTTGTTGGCTGGGCCTCTGGACTGGACGTGCAGAGGACTGAGCACAGCCCGCACCCACAGCAGGGCTGCTTGGTCCTACACAGGAGGCATGTGTATTTCTTCCCCACTGCTTACAAAAGTTTCCCTTCTTGTTCTTAATTCCTTGCTTCCTTCTGGAAACTGTCTCTTATCTCTTGGGAAACTGAGCTCTTGCCTCAGTTGCCAGATCCCATGCACCAAGACAGGCCCAGCAGTGGCCGTGGAAGTCGCACTTTCCTCGGCAACCCCTGGGACATTGCCCCTGGGCTCCGGGTTCTGATTTACTTCATCCTCAAGTGAAACTCATTTTTCTGTTCAGAGAATTCTCTTCCTGTGCTATGAGGATGATTCCTCACTACTTTACACAGGAAGTGAGTAAATCATACAAACGACAAGGGAAGAGTAGAAATTGGAAACAAACAACAAAATAAAAAACACCATAGGGGGCCTGGCAGGATGGCTCAGTGGTCTAAAGCACCTGCTTAGGAAAGCTTAGGCGGCTGCAGGGACTGTGGCTCCATCGCCGGCACCACATGCTGTGCCAGCCCTGCCCTCAGGCCAGGCTGAGCCGGCCATAAAAATAAATAAATAAACAAACAAAAGTTCTGAAACAAGAAAAAAAAAAAATTCTTAAAAAAAAAAAAAGAGTTGAAAGTAAAAAAAAACACCATAAAGTTCAAAAGAGTGAAGTGAGAATTTGAGGAAGAGACAGTGATTCAGGCGCAGTGGATGGCATAAACCTGTTGTTCCAGGCTGAGGCAAGAAGACTGCATGAATGACCCTCAGGATGAAAGATCAGAGATCAGCCTGAGCTGCAGAATGTGACGTGACGTGACATGACGTGGCGTGACGTGGTGTGACATAATGTAACAACATGAGCAGAACAGATCAACCAAAAATAAAAACAATGCTGCCTCCACCTCATTAAAAAAGTGAAACCTGGTTGCATGATCTAGCTCAGCAGTGGAAGCACCTGCCTCATAAGCACAAGACCCTGAGTTCAATTCCTAGTATCTCTCTCTCTCTCTCTCACACACACGCACACACACACACACACAAAATGAAACCTTACAAAAAGCCCTCTATCAGGCAAAATATGCTAGAAAATATTAAGAGCTATAAATAATAAAATGATAGAACAAATATATCCATAATCTTAGGAATGGCCATAACATTAAACACATGTAAACAGTGCAATTGAAAGCAGGTTGATGGTAGCAGTGCACACGGGGTTTCCATAACTTCTGCAGGCAAGAACATTTTGTGGAGCCAAACCAGAGTTGCCTTGAGGTGGCAGATTCTCTTTTAAGATACACTTTCAATCATGAATGCTAGTCTTTGAAATTAAATAAAATGAAACCAAATCCCTCTTAAACTTCATATGATATTGTTCTCTGCAAATGAATACAAGACACTCCAGACTAACATGTATACCTGTGTTTGTGGGGAAAATAATTCTGCTACCAATTCCGAAAAGAAAATAGTTTTTCCATCATTATGCAGGATGCTGTTCATTAACAACTCTTAGCAAACCAAATTCATTGTCATGCAGGAAAATCAGATTGTTGCACCTTTCCCCGCTTCTGCTATCTGGGTTAGTTTATTCCTGAAAAGGTCAGCTTTTTATGTTTTACCAAACTTCCATCTTTTTCTTCCCCTTTTAGATATTTGGAGAAAAAACGGCTGTGCTTCCCTCGGTTTTTCTTTGTCTCCGATCCTGCTCTCCTGGAGATCCTGGGGCAGGCGTCTGACTCCCACACCATACAAGCTCATTTGCTGAATGTGTTTGACAACATTAAAACAGTCAGATTCCATGACAAGGTTTGTCCATTTCTCCAAGTTGCCTATTGTAGAATGCCAGCTGCTTCCACTGAGTAAGTCCCTCAGTAGGGTTTGTAAAAGGTCATCTCCTTCCTGTTAACTCTTGGCCAGTGACTAAAAACGAACTTTGGAGTCTCACTTGCCTTCAGAACTGTGTTGTTTCTTAACACCCAAGGAGTAGAGTAAGATATGCATGGTGATTTAAATGTAACCAAGAAGACATTGCATGTAGCATTCAGGATTTATGTGACAGTTTAACAAATCCAACAAGATAAGCCAGTTGCTTTTATATCATACCTTGACTAAATGATCAAAATGTTCTAGGAATTCAATAGTTTTAGTTTGGTTTCATGAGTATTTATTTATTTATTATTTATTTTGCGGTAGTGGAGATTAAACTCAGGATCTTGCCCTTGCCAGGTAGGTACTTATGCTGCTGAACTATCTCCCCAGAGCTTGCCATGTTTTCCTTAAAACCATTTTGAAAAACACTCCTAACTTGTTTGTAGGATAATGGAATTGCATGGGACCCAGAAGAGGTCATTCCACGTGGGATGGACCACATTTGGAGTATGCAGTGCCAGAATGTACTGTTTTATCTCTCTTTCCCCACAATATTTCCTAGGAAAGTTTTTATTTTTTATTTGGCATTATATTTAGACCTTTGATGCCTCTTAGAGACTCCTAGAAACACATTCATCCTAGCACATAATTGGACTTATTGAGCAACTACTGTGAGCTAGATGTTACACCTGATAAAGGGAAGCACTCACCTCAGGAAACTCACACTGTGCCAGAGGAAGCAAAGAAGCAAAGAAGTGGAGTCTGCAGAGTGTGGTTAGTGCAGTGGCACACACAGGCCATGGTGAGCAATGAAAAGCCAGTCTTTATGGTCAAGCTCCTGGCCACGTGCTGCACACAGAGCTCGTCCTGAGGTTCCAAGGAGAAGAGCATCACAGTCAGCACTAAAGGTATTTTTCCGATCTGCATAGTGAAGAGAAACTTGGCAATCATTACTGTGCCTATATTAAGCACATGGAGAGTGGAAATGGCTGTCAGGGAGCCTTGTCCCAGTGTGTAGGGCTGTCAGAGAGGGCTTCTTTCGAGATTCGATTTGGACTGCTCTGTGGAATGTGGGTGGAGCATAACCAGGCAGGTAGAGAAGGGAAGCCTAGTCTGGAGGTGAGTGTGGCCCAGGATGGCAGGACAGAGGTGTGTGAGGGACTGCCTTTGTTACTCAAGCCTCAAATGCTTTAAAACAGTGGAAATGTATCTGTGTGCTCCATAGGATACGGGTCAGCAGTAAGCTGTGGTTGTGTTAGTTCGCACTGAGGGCTCTCAGGAAGAATTTTTCCTGTGCTTCTGTAGTTTCTGCTGGCTGTTGGCAGTCCTCGGTGATTGGCTTGTAGGCATCATCTTTACCTTTTTTTGGTCTTCATGTGTTGTTCTTCCTGTGTCTCTGGATCTACATGCTCCTCTTGTAAGGCACCCTAAATGTAATCTGACCTCTTTTTTACTTGATCACATCTACAAATGTATTTCCAAAGTTGGTCACACGCACTTGTCCTGGAACTCATGACACTAACATGCAGAGGGGACACATTTAACCACAGTAATATATAGAAATGAAGCTGGATCACTCCAGCCTGAACTCACATCACATAGGATTTTAACAAGTGGGAGTGATGCACAAAGGAAGAAAGTGACAGGCACCATGTCCCCAGGGCTGGGGCCACACCATGAAATCCACTTCATCCCGAGTGTGGCAGAGACTCATAGGAGGCTTCCGAGCAAGGCAGGGGCCTGATTTGTGTTTCAGAAAGATTCTATGTTCAGTGTGGGACCCAGAGTGAAGTAGGGAAAGCAAGAAAAAGCAGGCCTGCTACAGCAAATCCTGGCACAGGAAGAAAAGACAGGGTGGATCTTACTGTCAAGTCAGTGGTTCTCGATCCATCATGTATCTGGGTTGAAAGCAGGGTCTAAACTGACCAGGAAATTTTCTAGGGTGTTTCCCTCAGGTCTTTCTGCTGAGGTGCTAGGATGTGGCGGACAGGAGCGAGCTTTTCACTGTTCCTTGGAGTTGTCCACTGAAGATACCTGAAGCTCCTCCTTTGTCAGGCACAGCCCCAATCGCTTGCTTCTGTTCTTAGTTATCACTTGCTAAGAAAGCACTGAGTTTGTTTGTTCCTATTTAAGGTTACTTCAACCAGGGTCAGATCTTGGTTTTGCAGGTCTTAAATTTTATAAAATTATCAATGCAAAGTTAAGTTCAGGAACTCAGAAAAGTTAAGTTCAGGAACTCAGACGCAGGTGAGGATCCCTGAAATTTAGGATTCACTCCCTTGCACAGCACCACGCCTGTTGGCAACTAAGGAAGAAGCCTTGCGGTTCGTCCTTTGCACTGTTTTGTTTAATCATCATAACAGTGTGAGGTGGGTAGGCAAGTAGGCCAGCTTTGACTTTCAGAGATTAACTAGAGGCAAACAATTTAGTCTCAGCCATGTTCTCTGGCTCTGCACTCTCCGTGCCCAGGAGAGGACCTTGGACCTTGCGTCTTGAACTCCAGACACCACACGGTTCCTGCTATGCGCCCTGTGTGTGCTGTGGAGGGCACTGAGCCAACAGGGCTGGCTTTGATTAGGAAATCTTGGGGGAGGCCAAGCTTGGGGGAAGAGCACACAGAAAAGAATTGGAATTACTGGGCTGGCCAGATAGCTCAACAGATTAAAGCGCCTGCTTAGGCAGATGTAGGGATTGAGGTTCAATCTCCAGGCCTTTCAGCCCCACCCCTGAGGCATGCTTAGATGAAGATTGAGACTGGGCCCTTGGGAGGCTGCAAACAGGAGGATCACCATGAGTCCTATTTGTGTAGTGAGACCCTGTAGGTGTTATACTACATTCATAAAAAGAATTGGAATTAATTTAGTCTCATGAATCTTGTTGATCAGGCCATTTCTAATGTCAATTTGAATATCTTATAGTCTGGAATTACTCTTCAAGAGTCCCTGTTTCTTTTGGGTAACTTGGGGGATTCTTTTTCTCATGCCCACATTTATATTAAATATTTCTTTTAAGAGATAAATTTAATCTCTAGAGTATTGACTATTGGAATTGATTTAGGAATTCCATCATAGATTTAATGGCTAACATTTTTATTGCTTTCGACAGTGATTTTAAATCATATTTTGCCTTTTATTTTATTGTATGTAACTTAATATGGGAAAGATAATATTGATAAGAATGGAAGAAATGTCAGAAACGGTAACTTCTTTTGCATATAAATGTTGCTGTTTTCCTATCTTCTCACACAGATTTATGATCGAATTCTGTCAGTTTCCTCTCGAGAGGGTGAGACGGTTGAACTGAAAAAACCTGTTATGGCAGAGGGCAACGTGGAAGTTTGGCTTAATTCTCTCTTGGAGGAATCTCAGTCCTCACTGCATCTTGTAATTCGCCAGGCAGCTACAAATATTCAAGAAGTAGATTTCCAACTGATTGAATTTCTTTCCTCTTTTCCTGCTCAGGTCAGTGAGCATATATATATATATATATATATATATATATATATATATATATATATATAACATATATAATATAATATATAATATATATAATATATATAATATATAATAATAATATATATAATATATAATATTATATATATATTATATATATATATAATAGCCACCTTAAATCTCAGATATTGCCTATCATAAGCATCACAGAGATCATACTTTAACTCTGGACCAATATTAAGATTTCCAGGGCCAGTGAGATAGCTCAGCAGTCTAAAGCGCCTGCTTAGGCAAACTTAAGTAACCACAGATACCACGGTTCGATTCTGGGCACCACATGCTGTGCCAGCCCCACCCCCAGGTCAGGATGAGCCAGCCATAATAATAATAAAAAAGATTCTGTATGTATTTATTAGGTATAGAGAAGAGTTCAGGTTATTTGGGCACATATATACATAAAGACTTAAATATGCAGATGGACTACAGAGATGCTTGACATATTTTCTTTAAATTAAAAGTCTTTCCAACCAAATTCCCTTATGTAATGGTGCACATACATCATAAAAATGTTCTGAGTGGACACCTTATAAAAACAATTAGGAATGTATTTCAGCATTATAATGTAGGAAACTGTTTTCTCAGTCATTGTGACTAAGTCTTTTGTGTCTGTTATTTATAAATATCTTGTTAGTTAAGGGAATGCAAGTTTAAGACCGTCCGTATATTTAAGGAACTTAAAACCAAAAGGTAGAAATATGAATTAAATGACTTAAAATTACAAGAAAAATTATAGACACATCTGGGGGCTCTATGTATTTAGTTGCTAATTAAATTATATGTGTAGGGTCTCTATCAGCTTTTGGAACAAGATACGAAGTTAATGTAATCGAGGCTTTACATTAGCATAATAATCACAAATTTTAATTATGTCATAATTTCTATTTAAATAAGTACCTATGCCATGCACATCCATAAAACTTTTTTTCTGTTTCTGTAAGGTTGGGTTACTAGGAATTCAAATGATATGGACACGGGATTCTGAAGAAGCTCTTAGAAATGCCAAATTTGATAAAAAAATAATGCAGAAAACCAATGAATCTTTCCTGGAACTACTTAACACACTGATAGACATTACCACGAAAGATCTGACCTCCATGGAACGAGTGAAATATGAGACTCTGATCACTATTCATGTGCACCAAAGGGATATCTTTGACGAACTGGTAAATTCTTTATAAATTCTGCGACAGACACAGAAGAACAAATGATACACATGGCCTGTGTTGGCCCATTGCAGTTAGTTAGACTGTGCTCAAGCAAAAAGTTACCTTGAGCAAAGAGTCATCATGATCAAAGACTGTTTGCCAGACTTTCTTTTCAGCCTATCATAAGACCATTTCCGTTAACTTCTGGTGATCTGAATTGTTATTATAGCAATTAGATTTAAATTTAAAATTAAGCTGGGCATGGTGGCTCACGCCTGTAATCCCAGCACTCGGGAGGCTGAGGCAGGAGGATCAGTGCGAGTTCAAGACCAGCCTAGGCTACAAAAGTGAGCTCAAGACCAGCCTGAACTGCATAGTGAGACCCTGTCTCAAAAAGACAAAAAAAAAAAAAAAAATTAAAATTAGTTATATGATTATTTTCAGTGCTAAAGTGTCACATGGCATCCTCAGAAGCTTCTATTTGTCTTGTACTCCTCCAGATATTGAATAAAAAAAACACTAGTTTCTTGCTTCTGAAATGATAGCGGATATTGTTAGGTGAGCTGTTTATGGCTTCTTTTAAGGCTTTTGATATGCCACATCCTTAACAAGTGACTTTTGCTGCATTTCACGGCATTGCTTGCAAAGTGGTCTTTCCTGATGTGACCTTCAGGAGCTGCACAGATGTTTTTCTTTAGGGAGACAATAGGGAGGAAAGGGAGCACTGAGTAGCTGTGGAAGATGGAAAATGTGAGAAGAGAGGACATTTGGTCTCTACAATAAGAGGCTACATTAGACAAGAAGCTTTTGTTTTCCTAATAATTTTCTGGGTCATTTTAACTCCATTATGTAAAAGAGTTTTTGACCGATCAATGCCAAAGTAATGGAAATAAAACACAGCACAGTCAAGCTGTGTTGTGCGAATCTCCTCGTCCTAACAGTTAAGCACACTGTCTCAGAAATAAAGAGCTCTGGATAATTTGGTTTGTTATTTGTCAAAAAAAATGATTAGAGTGGTTTAACATTTTAATTAAATCATGACGACCAGAGCGTTGCTGAGTAATAACCTGCTATCAAGATGTTTTGAAATTTTGGTCCATTCAAATTCTTAGAACAACTAATCAATGGATTTAAAAAACCCAATAGTGTGCATTAACATAATCTTACATGATGATTTTTTCCATCATCCTAGTGGGTGATGATGATATAACTGAAAGCTATGAACTCTTAGGATAGACTTTGAGTTTCACTTCTTTTACCTTACTATTTATATAATGCTAATGTATATGCCTAAGCAATTCATTCATTTGTAACATACCTTTTTTTTTTTTTTGTGGGACCAGGGTTCAAACTCACGACCTTGCACTTGCCCAGCAGGCACTTGTGCCTTGGGGCTATCTCCCCAGCCCCTGTAACATACCTGTTGAATTTCAGTGTCACACGCATGTCAAGAGTCCTACAGACTTCGAGTGGCTGAAACAGTGTAGATTTTATTTTAATGAAGACTCTGACAAGATGATGATCCACATCACAGATGTGGCTTTCGTGTACCAGAATGAATTCCTGGGCTGCACAGACAGGCTCGTCATAACTCCGCTCACAGACAGGTGAGGGAAGGGTTCTCACTCCAATCACTTTTCTCCTTTCCACCAGCTCTTCATTCACGTGGTTGCTCAGAGGAGATTTGCTCAATGTCTCTTTAGAGTTGATAGACTCTTTGTACCAAAGCCTTTGAAGTTCAGTATTTCCAGCTTTGCACCTATGTTTTCACAGGGGATTTTGGGCTGTGACTGGCATCCTTTGCCTTTATTCTCTTCATCTTTTTGTTTATTTCAGTAAAGGATCTTGCTATGCAGCTCAGATTCATAGTGATCCTCCTATCTCTCCTTCCCCAGCTCTGGGATTACAGGCATACGCAAAGGGAACTGACCCCAGGTCCCTGCACTTGCCAGGCATGTGCTCAGACCTGTGCTGAGCTACCCCCCCATCGCACCTTTGTTCTCATAGAGGCATAGTTTAAATGCCTCTAACACACTTGAACAGCCAAGAGAGGGTTTCTGTGTGTCACTAGGTGTAAATCACCGTGAGCTTTGAGGGTTACCTTAGCAACTTTGTCACATAGAAGGCAGCTGAGCAGATATGCATGCAGAAGTGGCAGGGACACTGGCCTTGGCCTAGGGAGCCGTCATCTCTGCTCCTCACCTGCTCTTTATGGGTTTTTGGGCCAGAGCAGTCACTGGAACCATCCTACACTCTGTCTCCTCACCTGAGGCTGAATGAGGCTTTTCTCGAGAACCCTGCTAGGACTGCTATTCTTTGTTTCTCTGAGTTTCATGTGAACTTGTGATGGCAGTCCACTGTACATTATCTGCTCAAAGATGAGTGTGGATACCCTCGGGGACAGCCATTCTCCTGGTCAGGTTCACTCTTCAAAAACAGCTCTTGGTTTAAAAAAAATTAAAAAGAATGCAAAATAATCATAATAACAAAAAATTAGAGATGTTACAGAATTTCACTAAGCAAAATAATGTAAATTTGGCATTATTTGTTATGTTGTATAGTGTCTTCAGCTTTGTTTAGATTACCAGATATATACATGCAAAATTGGAAAAAGAAGATAAAAGTTATAGGAATGTACAAAGAAATAGGAAAAAAAGAAAAATAATTAATAATTAATCATTAACTACTCTTTTCATAGACCAGCAGAAATGCACAGCACACTTACCCAACACATCCTGCATACGTACACAGATGCATCTTTTTGCCCTCTTCCCTCTTCTGTCCTCATCTCAGCAGTTCCTTTCTTTAAAATAGATTCATTTCCTTTCTCATAGTATCTACTTTACCCTTCAGATGTTATTTATTCTTTTAGCTTCTTACACTAATGAGACATAATACCTTCCTCCAAAATCTCACCGTGATTTGAATGACCAATCCTTCCATTTCTGAGACGATGCCAAGAGGTCTGGAGTTGACCTTACCACTGCTGTCACTTAAGACACTGGGCAGAGGAAACTAAGAGCTGATAGCAACATTCTGCCTGCCTGCTAAGAACTGCACGCATGGCTGCCGTGTACGTCTTCCCTGGATGTCCTCGCTAGCAGCCCTGTGATCTTGGTAACTCGCTGTACTCAGATGCAATGTCCCCCCATCCTCAGGGCACCTGTTCCAAATCCTTAATGGATTTCTGACATCAAAGATAGCATCAAACACTACAGAGACTGCTTGATCCCATGCATACATGCTTATGATGACGTTTAATTTATGAGTTGGGTGCAGTAAGAGATTAACAACAATAATAAAATGACCTAAATAAAATGAATCTTAACAGCATATGATAGTAGTTATAGAATCACTCTAATACCTGTTTAACATTTCTGGACTGTAATTGATGTCAGGTAACTGAAATTGCAGAAAACAAATTGCAAGTAAGAAGAAGTTGTAAATACCTAGTATAAGGCTTCAGAAGTTCTAAACCTTAGTCATTATTTTTGCCATCACTGTTGTTTTTATAATCATCAAATACACATGTTGTAACAACTTTTGCTTTCATTACCTTTTAAGAATGTCCTACTTCAAAGAATCTGAAACTGAACCAAGTTCTCTAGAAACAAAGTGACAAAAAGATGTATTTTTATACCATGGAGTACTACTTATGTGTAATGGATAAATTGGACACTTTATCAGTAAATTGATATAACTTGAGCCTATCTGTATAAATGAAATAAATCAGTCTCACATATGTAAACCACTTGTCCTCTCTCTGGTGTAAGAAACTGAAAGAGTGAGCAAATTCTAAAATGTGCAACAGAAATTGTGAAATAGGTAGAAATTGTTCAAAAGGAAAAAGGAACTAGGATGAATGAAATGGGTAAGGGCAGTAGAGAAAAGAGCAAAAATGTAAGTAATTCTGTTAGTATCTCTTAGTTCATTACAAAGGTTTGTGCTAACACCACTTGAAGAAATGTTTATACTTATGTCTTATACCCTGAGTGACTGCTTTAAAGATAACAACGTGTAATGTAGTAACTACTGTCATTGTCCTATTTTATTATGAAATTTTGTTTTACCTTTCTCCAATAGAATAAAAGGAAAGCAAGTGCTTGCTGAAGCAGGTACTATTGAAACAGTCGGCTTGCAGTTCTGTTCTAGATTTCCACCTTCCCAGGAGACAACTATAAACCCTCTGCTGTCAAGAGTTAGATCAAGGGCATATTTGTGTCCCCAAATTCTTGCCTTGTCCCTGTTCCTGGAGCTCTAGATGTACATTGGAATGTATTTCATTACACATAAACCAATAAAGTCTTCAGGGCTTATATATTCTAAAAGTTCAAAGGTTTCCTAAGAGAATAATAGTGCCTGCTCCAGCAAAGCACCAGGACCTTTTGTCAAATAAATGGTGCCTGTCCAGCCATTCACACCTGCCTGCCCCACCAAATGCTGCAGTGAGAAAGCTGGAGGAAGAGCATGACATCAAATGAACAGTAGGACTGGCCCTGTGACCCAGGCCCAACCAGCCCTCAGATGAACTGAGTCAGCGTCACCCACAGCACCAACCCTCAGAACGCTGTAGATATATTTCATTTCATGTCAACCAGCCACCTTTTCAGCCTTTCTTTATTCTCAAGTGTTCAGAAGTTCCTACCATGGTAATAGCACCTGTTTCAGCAAGGCACTTTCTTTCCTTTTCTATCCTAGTATCCAGGCTCTGTGAGCATGTAGGCTGTGGCATTTCCTTGACTTTTCAGGAACCCTTTTCCAGTAAAAGATTCCAGTAGACATCAGGCCCATGCACTCACTCCTGTTTCCACCATTATGCTGATAATCACTTTGCTTCTTTTGACATCTTTTCTTCAAAGATGTCCATATGAACACTTTGTAGCTTTTTCGTAGGACAACCTTACGTTGTACCACTTTGTGGTACAATACCAGGTGGTGTTGGGAATCAAGTAATTTAGGGGCATGTTTTCAGAGTAATTTTGGGGGGCATTCCTGTATCTTCTCACAAAATATTTTGTTAATCTCAAAGTAAGACATGAATGAAGTCCACAGATCTTAATGCATCTTAGTGATTTGAGATTTAAAGTCCATGTATATGAAGTCAGTGGCTATTGGATTCCAAAGAGAACAATCCATTTAAATGGCTTCCCGTATGTTTCACAGAATATTATGCTTAATTTTTATTTTTCAAAAATAAATTTATTGCATGTTTTAGGTTTACAGCATGATGTAGTGGAGAACAAACATAGATAGTAAAATGCTTGTTATAGTAAAGAAAATTAACACATACCTCATGCACTTTTTGGTGCCAAGAATGACTACTAAACTTGGTTTATTATTTAAGATCCCTGGTATAGTGCAGTTTTACTAGCTATACTCCTCCTTCCATACATTAGAAATGATGCTGAGTATCTTCTGAGTAATCTCTCCCCGTTTCTTTACATTTGGACACTGGTAACCACTGTTTTATTGTTTGTATACTTGACTCTTTTTTTCTCTTAGATGCCACGTATAAGTCAGACCATGTGGTGTGATGTGGTGTGTGTGTGTGTGTGTGTGTGTGTGTGTGTGTGTGAGTGTGAGTGTGTACTGCAGTGTATTTCGTTCAGCACAGTTTTCCACAGGTGCATCCCTGTGAGGTGACAGCAGGATTTCCCTGGACAGATACCTCATGTTAAGCTCCCCTTGGACAGGGAGCCATGCTGTCGCTTGGCTGCTGTGCCACAGTGATCTGGGAAAGCAGCTCTGGGCACCTGGCGGGATTTCACCTCCCATGGGCGGATGCCCCACAGAGGGCCTGCTGGGTAACAGACGGGTCTGCTTTCCATTTCCTTAGGAGGTGCCGTGCTGGCTTTCCCAATGGCTGCACAAAGCTACTTTCTCACCAACAGTATTCGAGGGTGCCTCTTCTTCACACCCTGCCCAATATCTGTTGTTTCTTGTATTTTAGGTGATAGCCCCATTAAGGACAGTGAGATGGTGTCACATAATGATTTTAGTTTGCATTTGCCCCATGATTAGTGATGTTAAGAGCATTACGCTTTCGATATGGATAGATTCATACAAAAAAGCTGTCAAGTTTTCACAGTGCCATTATTGTCATTATTATTGCCATACTTGGAACTGAGCATGGATAGAGACTTCACACTGAGCTACATTTCCAGTCCTTTGCGTTTTATTGTACTTTTTAAATTTTGAGAGTGTCTTGCACATTGTCAGTTGGATTTTGAACTCTGGTCTCCCTGCATCGCTTTCCCAGAATGGTGCTGTGTGCTACCACTCTGCTTTATTTTTTCAGGCTTGGAGATTCTCAATAAATAGTGTTATAAGGGAAGAAAATTTTAGAAAGGCAGAAACCTGCTTAAAAGTTTTTAAACCTCAGACATTGTCCTCCTCTTTCTTCTATGTATCTTAAAATCTGTAAGGGCACTTTTGCCTTAGGGTGTACTTCTGGCCACATTTCTTAGGGATAGCAGCCCAGAGTCTGTCTGTCACTTAACCATGTGAGGGTTCATCTCAGTGAGGTCCCACAGGGTCCACTAGGGGTTGGTGCAACAGTTCTAGTAGTACTTCTACCCCTCCAGGTGTTACATCACACTGGCTCAAGCCCTGGGGATGAGCATGGGGGGTGCCCCCGCTGGACCCGCGGGGACAGGCAAGACGGAGACGACCAAAGACATGGGCCGATGCCTTGGGAGGTACGTTGTGGTTTTCAATTGTTCAGACCAGATGGACTTCCGAGGACTTGGACGGATATTTAAAGGTAAGGGAGGCACTTTACGTCAAGTTTATACTAAAGCAGACTATTTTGTTTCTTTTTCAGGGTTTGTGGTTTAGCTCAGTCATAGGCTGTGAGGTGTGAGATATGAGGTTTTGGGATCAAAAGCCCAGTGAGTGAGAAAGGATTGATTTTTTTTTTAACAGTTGGCTACATTTTGATGCCATTTCTCAAGCTTATAAAATGGATTAGAAAATCTTGACTCTTACAGTACTGTGTGGCTCAAACATTGGCATCACTTATCTTTTGTAACGTTCCTTTATTCACATGGGTTTGATATTCATATTTAATTATGAGCTGTTTGGCTCCTCTTAATGCATGACTTAATTTATTCAACTATGCTTCTTAAAAAACTCATCTCTTAACTCATTTTGACAGCTGATAATATGCTTTTATTTGGCTTTTCAAAGTTATACACTGATGAATTTTCTGATTTCCTTCCTAAGGATTGGCACAGTCTGGATCCTGGGGCTGCTTTGATGAGTTTAACCGCATTGATCTCCCAGTTCTCTCAGTTGCAGCTCAACAAATTTCCATTATTCTCACATGTAAAAAGGAGCATAAAAAATCCTTTATATTTACTGATGGAGATAATGTGACTATGAACCCTGAATTTGGACTTTTTCTAACCATGGTAAGGAGTCACTAGAAGAGCTACTGAAACTCAACCTTCATAACACAATCTCCACGCCTGTCCACTGCCAGGTGCCACCTGTTTCACAAATGAAAGCTGGACTGTAAATTTTTTTTGGTGGTACCAGGGTTGATGGTTTTTTTCACTATGGTGTGAAAGGTTTTGATTTAAAGGAAGCTCATATCAACTGGTGGTTTGGTTTGTCCAGGTAGGACAGGGAGATGCATAACTGAGCTCTCTGGTTGTCCCACTAGAGCTGTTACACATGCATAATGAACCTTCTACTCTCATGCTGATGTGCTGTTGCCCTAAGAATGTATCTTTCATCATTTGGTTGTATCTTCTGCTCAGAATCCTGGGTATGCTGGCCGGCAGGAACTCCCTGAAAACTTGAAGATTAACTTCCGCTCGGTGGCCATGATGGTCCCAGATCGACAGATCATTATCAGAGTGAAGCTGGCCAGTTGTGGGTTCATTGACAACGTTGTGCTAGCCAGGAAGTTTTTCACACTGTATAAACTCTGCGAGGAGCAGCTTTCCAAGCAGGTGTGCCCTCCTGAAGGTCTCTGTGGACCTCAAGCGTGTTGGTTCTTCTATTGTATAAAATATTATCATTTTGCAAACTTATGGACTGGAGTTGTTGATAGAGTACCTGTTGATATCAAGTATAAGAGGCAGATCTAATTTTGTCCACACAGTTTTATTAAGTAGTTTTAAAATTAATATTTATGGCATGGGATGAGGCATCTACTATGAGCCAAAGGATTATGGGTATTAACTTATACCATGTCTCCATTCACCATGGAATTCAGGGACCTCTGAATCTTTGCTCTTTGCACTTAAGAGCTCACTCAAGGTAGTTGTTTCTTTTCCCTTTTCACTGTCCTGCTGGGTTCCTGTACGTTTGAGCTAGTTCCTGATAGGTTCCAGCCTGAGTACAAACTGCCAAATTATCATGGCCCTGATTCTCCATGGCTAAGTCCCCGAGACAACAGCTCATCTTCCCAATGACACTTCCCCCTTCCTCCCCACTCCAGCGCTAGATGCAACTTCCTTTTACTGTCCTATACACAGAAGGGAGTCTCCAATCAGCTCCTTATGTGACATCCCTCAAACTCCAACCCTGGCAGAAGTCCATAAAGTCTCATCCTCCCTATGTCAGTGCAGAGGATTTTCCCATCTCCCTGCCTTTGATCCTCTTCATCTTCAGAATTAGTAAAGGCTCCCTCCCTCCTCCCTTTATTACTGCCTCTCTGCTACACTGCCATCACTGCTGAAAAACCTAACAGTTTCCTAGTAAAGAGGCATGAAATTAATCAAATATCATTTCTGTAAGTTATCTGTTGCTGTGTCTGTGGGTGAGAAGTTAGAATCCCCGGGTGCTATGCTCGATCTAACAAGGCTGAAACCAGATTTTCACCCAGGACTGAGGTTTTTAGCTTGATGTTCAGTGGGGAACAAACTCCTTCCAGGCTCACTCAAGTTGGGAGTAGAATCTTGTTCCTTGAGGTCATAAGCAGGAATTCAGTTTCTTGTTTGTTGTGGCTCAGGCTCCCGTATCCTGTGAATACCTATTTGTTACATGTTTTTCATAGTTTCCGTCAGCATGGACACTGGCTTTTGCAAAGTCAGTAAGAAAAGAAATTCCACCAAGATGAGTGCTTCAGCTTTATGTGGTATGTTACGCATATGTAGCCGTGCACAAGCTAACACTGCCGCTGCATTCTGTTAGAAGCAAACGGCAGGTCCTGAGTGCACTCAAGGAGATAAGGTCATAGAGGGCATCATGCATGTGGGCATTCGAACACAATTTTCTATCGTGTATAAATAAAAACTACTAAAAACACCCAAATATTGACATAAGGAAATGAATATAAGAATATAAGATAACATATGTAACTCTAATGTACATAACTTCAATCCATCTCCTCAGTCAAGCTTTCAGGAGGAGAAAGCACGAGGTTTTCTTAAGAAACACTCTAGAAATCTCACTTCATGCTCATACATTTAAGTCCATTTCTGACAAGTTTTCCTTGATTAATTTTACTCATCAGCACTTTAAGTTCTATATATATAGTGGGTCAGCCTGCCCTGGGGGTGGGGCTGGTACATCATGTGGAGCCTGGCCTGCCTAAGCAGGCACTTTAAACCTCTGAGCCATCTCACTGGTTCCCGTTTTTTTTTGTTGTTGTTGTTGTTGTTGTTGTTATTTGTATGCAAATTTATTTATATTTTTGTTTGTTGTTTCTATTAAAACTTAAATTGTTTGAAGGCGGGAACTGAATTTGAATGCTCTTTCTTCCATATGGCTCTGAAGGAATGAAACACACATCCCAGGGAGCTGGGATGACCACTTATTTTGGTTACTTAGTCTGATAATTGATTTTTTGCTGTAATTTTATGATAAAAATCTATAATATTAATTTTCTTTCTTAGCTCTTGTGAGGAGTATAGTTCAGGAGTGTTGAATATAATCATATGCTGTGAGTCAGACCTCCAGAATTTTTCATCTCGCAAGACTGAAATTCTATATCTACTACACGACAACATCCTGTCCCCAACCCCATGAAAAGCAACATTCCACGTTATGTTCCATGAATTTGACAAGATACCTCATATAAATAAAATCTTTTTGTGACTGATTGTTTTACTTAGCATAGCATATCCTCAGAGTTCCTCCATGATGGGCCGTGGAGTTCCTTCTATATGAATGTGTGCACACAAATCTCTCATTGAGATCTTGTTTCATAAGCAGACTTACTGGATCCTACAATAGGTCTATACTTAATTTTTGGAAGAACTCCATGATTTTTCCCAGCGGTTGGGTAATTGGAATGTAATTATTTACTTTGTATATGTTGAAATTTGTCATGATTGAGCTTTCATAAATATATGTCAATGGCCGGGTGTGGTGGCGCACGCCTGTAATCCCAGTACTCGGGAGGCTGAGGCAGGAGGATCAGTGCAAGTTCGAGACCAGCCTGGGCTACAGAAGTGAGCTCAAGGCCAGCCTGAACTGCATAACAAGATCCTGTCTCAAAAAGACAAAAAAAAAATATGTATATATATATATATATATATATATATATATATATATATATATATGTCAATGGCAAAGCTGGGGCCTTGTCTTTTTGCTTTATCCCGATTCCTCCTCCTCCTAGAAATACTGGAATAAAGCTGCTTTTCAATATTTGTGTCTTACTCTGGGACTGAAGGTCCGCTTTAGAGTTATGAATAAATTTTTATATGTATGATTAAGACATACAAAGGGATATCTGTACTCCAAGAAGAAATGTATCTTTTTTTCCTGTGTAAATAAGCATTAGTTCTGAACTATGATTTAAATTAATGGTGATACATGGAAGATCATTTTGGATATTACTATTTGATGAAAATGCATATAAATAAAGAATTTATTGCTAAATCATGAGTTTTCAAAAAGTAAAATAAATTTTATTCATCGTTGTGAATATATCTTGGCTGCATAGGTGAACTGATGATAGAAATGAGCTCAGTGTCTCCTCCATTTTTCAGGTCCATTATGACTTTGGTCTCCGCAACATTCTCTCAGTTCTGCGGACATTGGGGGCAGCAAAAAGAGCCAGCCCCACAGACACCGAGTCCACGATCGTCATGCGGGTGCTCCGAGACATGAATCTCTCCAAACTAGTAAGATGCTCAGATGGAGAAGTCTCACCTGACTAAGTGTCACTTCAGCTGATTGGGCACAGATAACATTTTAAGATATTTATTTATATGCTCATTTAAAGGCCTCACTATCAACAAAGCACTAGAAAGCATAATTTTAAATTACACCGCCTTTAGAAGGCCTTTTTATAATGACTCCTATCTAGCCTAAGATGTATCTATGCCAACAGAATTGAAATAAGATTTTCAAAGAAATTCTCACACGCAGATTTTAAATCCCTTAAATCTTTTTTGTATTATAGAATGAAATAATTTATTTTGTTAATGGATAGTAGAAAATGTGTAAATTATTGCACATTCTATTTACATGTAATAATTTCATTCTGTTATAGTAAGCATTGATAATCCATCTGTTTTAAGTCTATCTATATATAGGATGGCAAGTGACATATTTTTATTCCAAAATAAAAGTATGAAACTAATTCCAACTCTTTAATTTCTTATCTCTCCTTTAAATTTTTTTTCAGTTTAAATTTTGGATAGCAAATTAGAAAGAATCCCCCAAACTAATTACTTTGTGGGAAGATTTTCTATTTATTTATTTATTCATTCATTCATTTGGTACAGAGTCTCGCTGTGCCGTCTGGACTTGTAATTATTCTCTTGTCTGAGCCTCCCCAGTGCTGTGATTACAGGCAGTGCCACCATGCCCAGTTTCAGTGGTTGGCTTGGCATGGCCAGGGTTCTGGGGCTGACAAGCCATGGGGTACTGGGGTTTGAAATCAGGTCCTTGTGCTTGCCAGACAAGTGCTTAAACTGCCTAGCTCTCTCTCCAGCCTGGAAAGGTTTTTCCTTTTACTTCTTTTCTCTTTTTTTTCTCTCTTTTTTTTCCTTTTGCTTTCCTTTCCTCTTCGCTTTACATCTCTTTTTTTTTCATTGTGAGAAAGATGAAAATATTACTCAAATGTGATATTACATAATATTCACAGTAAAATAACCTGGGTGGATTATGTGGGACACTGTCAGTTTAACTGCCTAGTTTTGTATTTGTGATAAAACAGTCAGATTTTCTTTTTTAGATTGATGAGGATGAACCCTTATTTCTGAGTTTGATTGAAGATCTCTTCCCAAATATTCTTTTGGACAAAGCAGGTTACCCTGAACTGGAAATGGCAATTAGTAAGCAGGTAATTAGTACAGGAGGTTCAGTGCTGTGTCTGTTTTGTCTGAGTTCAAAATAAACAAGTGCAGCTGGCATGCCCCCTCCCATGGCCTCCTAGGACAATACTGGGGCCACGTCCTCTAAGGGAGCATTTCAGCCAGGGCTTCTCCTATATCTAGTGAGTCAAATGCTGTGGGCCTCCTTAATGAGGAGGTCAGAGTATTACAGAGTATTACAAATGGCTTCCTTAACCATTTGGATAGATAAATTGTAGTGCTAATGGAAGGCTAAGTATTAAGTAATTTGTAAGGTGATTTATTTAGTTATTTGTAGTTCATGAAAATTCGGAAGAGAGATGTATAGTCTAAGTAGTATTGCTTAAAATTAAAATCATTATTTGTAGTGATTTCCAGTGTGCATGTATTGTCCTTGGAGCTGAATGTTTTTAACTATTCTGGCTTAATAGTTACAAGTTGAACATATTGGACAAATTGCATATTCACTCTACAACCAGTTTCCTTATCTGTACAATAAAGATATTAATGCTACTAATCTCATTTATTTTGAAGACTAATCTAGAATAGTGTATGGCATAGATTAGCTTCCATAGTCTTTGTACTTGATATTTAGAAATCATGCAAACATGGCCTCTATAGAAACTACATAGACAGTTTGAAGTTTATATGGAAATTCAATCCACCTGGAATACTAGGACTTTTGTAGCTGTAAATGTCATCCTTTAAACATTCAAAATATATTTTCCATTTGAGTACATATTCTTAGGTTGCTCCTTAGATGCTCATTCAATATGATGTTAATGTAAACATGTTCAATCCCAAAGATATGGGCAGACGTGATTTGCTTGGCACTTTTTTTTTTTTTTTTTGTGGAACCAGGGATCAAACTCAGGACCTTGCACTTGCCTTGTACCCCTGAGCTATCTCCTTAGTCCCAGCTTGGGATATTTTGATTGTTTATGCTGTTAAACATTTTGTAGTGTACAATCCAGCTTCTCCAGTAAACATGAACTCTTTGTTTCTTCTTCCCAGTCCCATCCCTGTGTATTTTCAGCACCCTGCTAAGTCTAGGTGACTATGAATGTTCTCCAGTGTGGGCTTTGATTTGTTGCAGGTTGAAGAAGCTGGCTTAGTCAACCACCCTCCTTGGAAGCTGAAGGTCATCCAGATGTTTGAGACACAGCGGGTGAGGCATGGAATGATGGCCCTAGGGCCCAGTGGAGCTGGGAAGACCTCCTGCATCCACACCTTGATGAAGGCCATGTCAGGTACGGCAGCCATGTCCACTGTACTCAGTGACCATTTGGGTAGTTGTAACGTAACTGCATGCCACAAAGGCACATGAGGGCAAGTGCACAATTGTACCGTGGGCAAGACCGCTACTTTACTGATTATTAGTTCCACTTAACAGATAACAAATTACACTAACAAAACAGAGAAAATTTTTTTAAGTGGCTTTTTCATTGTGCTATGTATTTGTATTTTACATATTTTATCATTTAATTAAAAAATCATCTTAGGTGGTTATTTCCCCATATTGTACAAAAAAAAAAAAAAAAAAAAAAAAAAAAAAAAAAAAAAAAAAAAAAAAAAAAAAAAAAAAAAAAAAGAAAGAAAGAAAGAAAAGAAAAGAAAAAAGAAAGAAAATCAAGGCTCTAATTTCGGACAGGCCAAGTTATAAAGATGGTAAATGATAGAGCTTGCAATTTAGATACGAACTCAAGTGAAACCCAGACTTTTCCCAGCATACCTTGGCACTTCCCAATAAACAAAATAGCCCCACTACCTACCTTCCAATGAATAAACCACAGTGCCATCCTGATTCTTAGATTATGTGTGCTAAAAATCATCCTAAACATTGTTTGTCTTTTTACTATTTTATTTTCTTTTTTAAAGAGAATACCAAAAGTCCCAAAGAATTCCACCAAAAAGCTACTGGAATTAATACACAAATTCAGTAACATAGCAGGTTATAAAGTCAACACACAAAAGTCAGTGGCATTCTTCTACACATATAACAAACACACTGAGAGACAAATTAGAGAAATAGTACCTTTTATGATAGCACCGAAGAAAATGAAATACTTAGGAATCAACCTAACTAAGGAAGTAAAAGACCTTTTCAATGAAAACTATAGTACTCTGAAAAAAGAGATCTTAGAAGATCTCAGGAAATGGAAAGATATTCCCTGCTCCTGGATAGGAAGAACCAA